>ML255435.1:0-49727 GCA_005239495.1 Nicotiana undulata
GCACCTCATCCTACTCCTCCATAATAGGGTCCTCTGGTGGTGCCACTGGTATAGCTCTAGGACGCCCTTTCCCCCTACCTCGAGCAGGTGCTCTACCCCTGCCTCTACCCCGACCTCGGGCGGCGGGGGCAGCGGCATCTCCCGGACCAAAAACATTGGATGCACGCGTCCTCACCATCTGTGAGAGAATAGAAGAATAAGTTTGAGTACATCATAGATTGCACGACAGGATATGAAAAAAGGGAAGTTTCCTAACACCCCATAGCCTCTTGAAGATAAGTACATACGTCTACGTACCAATCCGCAAGACACTACTGGGCCTGCCCGTGACTCGTGAAACTTACGTGAACCTAGGGCTCTGATACCACGTGGTCATGACCCAATTTATAATGCGGGTCGCGATGGCGCCCAACAACAGGGTTAGTCAAGCCAATATGAATTACACTAGGTGTTACCTTTCCTATTTTATTAAACAAATCAATATTTACCAATTTTAAACAATTAAGCATGATGATAGCTTGATATGAAAATAAGATCATAACACTACATGGCCGAAATAAAGCATATGTATGCCTATACAACCCAAAACCCAAAATATACACTACGTGTGTGCCAGGAACTAGTGTCACGAGTGTCGCGGGCAACTATCAGAATACACAAGATACATATAGATACAAATCCACAGTTGTGGTGAAATAGACGGGGTAAATGACAAAAGTAAATGAAACTCCAGGGTGCTGCTGGGGATCGCTAGAGGAAGCAATTCACCGTGAAGTCAAGTCCGCTACGGTCACTATCAGGATCTGGTCTGATAACTAGATGCACCAGCCTCAGAACCTGTATAGTTAAGTACATAAGTGCAGCATGNAACAAAAATCCAAGAAAAATACTGGAACAATAACAGTGGCCACTTCCTTTCCCAAAGATATCTTATACAAGTAAAAATCCATGAAAACAATGCCAAATAATCATGTGCACACACGAATAGGACAACCGGCTGAAGTCATAAGGAAAGAATAGCTATGCACTGCCGGGGATCGACCGGCCCGTCCCAAAAGTGCATGCTTACCATAATCATAACTACGCACTATCGAGGATCGATCGGCCCGTCCCAAAAGTGCGTCTTTCAATGTAATCATATCATATCATAGTAGAACTTCGTCCATGCACTGTCGAGGATCGAATGGCTCGTACCAAGAGTGCATTCTCAATAATATCATCTTTGTGTACTGCTGGGGATCGACCGGCCCGTCCCAAAAGTGCACCTTTCAATCCGCCGTGGTGTATGGCCCGCTTCCATAAGAGTGGGGGAAATCACACTTCGCTCGCAGAATGTATATTGCGAAGCGGTCACATGCACACACAATATCTTATAAAACTTACTTTCCATAACAAATTCCTTTCAATTCAACAATTTCCATAAAGCCTCATAGTAACAGTACTATACAAAACATGATCTCATAGTACATATGGCGTCACAATGAATCATATAAAGCATTACAAGGAAGCATATAAGGCATTAGAAGGAAGCATATAAGACATTACGAGGAAACATATAAGACATGATGTGGGCCTAACTACCCAGACATAACAATGATAGCCGCTATGTACTGACTCTCGTCACTTGGTGCGTACGTAGACCCCAAACAATTTATACATAGCATATACATCACCTATGGGGACAATTCCCTCTTACAAGGTTAGAAAAGAGACTCACCTTGTGTCGAATCTACCCCTCGGACCACGATTGCGCCCAAAACTCCGATCTCTACACCCGAGGACTGGCAACTAGCCAAAAGGAGTAAAACTAAATCAATGCATGCACAATGTGGGAAATTATCTTCCTTATTCAATAAAATCGCTATTCTTGAAGAATTTCCAAATTCCAACCCCTGGTCCGCATGTTCAAATTCCGAAAATTCTCGAAGGGATCACTCAGCCATAGCCTAAGGATCATTAAGGTGTGATTTCTACTTGAATTCATGGCCTAAAATGGAAAATCACAAAATCCTCAAGAGCTCTAAAATTACTCCCTAATTCCATGATTTTTGATAATTTAGTAGGGAATTTAACTAGGAATTGATGTTTGAAACTAGTAAAACCATGGAATTTACTTACCTCAATAACAGTGGTGGGAGGTTCCTTGAAGAGCTCTTTAAAGACTTGAGGAGGAAGATGAAAATGGAGGAAATAGGCTAAGTCCCGTATTTAATAAAACTTCTCAGGAATTCCTTCAATGCGATCGCGACAAGGGCCCTGCGATCGCGAAGGCCAACTCGCCAGAACTCTGCGATCACGGTAGAGGTCCCGCGATCACGAAGGACAACTGGCCAAACCTACGCGATCGCATCAGAGGTCCTGCGATCGCGAAGAGTAACTGTGCCCGACCCTGGCTTGGCACTATGCGATCGTGAGAATCGGGCTGCGATCGCGAAGGCAAAGAGTCCAGTCTTCCGCGATTGTGAAGAGGAAGATGCGTTCGCGAAGAATAATTATTAGCCCAACCAAATTCCTTCTCTGCGATCGCGACCCACCTTCTGTGATCGCAGAGAAGAAAACCAAACAGCAAAAATCTGGTTTTTCCAACTTAGCTCCCGGGGGTCCAAAACTCACCCGAGCCCCTTGGGACCCATGCCAAAATCACTGGCAAGTCTGTATTCATGATACGGACTCGCTCAAACTTTTGGAACGATAAAAACAACAATGAAACTCAGAATTCAACCCCAAAACCAAATTGAATCAAGCTTAAGAACTTAAGATTCTAGAATTCATTTCAATGCGCCGAACCGGCCAATACTACTCGGAATGACTTCAAATTTTGCAGACAAGTCATAAATGACATAACGGGACTATTCCAGATCTCAGAATTTCATTCGGACCTCGGTAACATAAAATCACATTCCACACCAAATTTCAAATTCTATGAAAATCCTCAAAACTTCATGAGCTCTAAATTTCCCATTTTGATCCGAAACCTGCCTTTATTATTTTCAGAAAATAATTTTCTTTAAAAATTCATTTCCCGGACTTGGGTCCTCGGAATTTGATTCCGAGCATACGCCCAAGTCCCATATTTTCCTACAGACCTTTCGGGACAGCCAGATCACGGGTCCGGGTCCGTTTACAAAAAATGTTGACCAAAGTCTACTTTATTCAATTAATTATCATAAATTCAACTCCTTATCATATTTTCACATAAAGGCTTCCCGGCTACGTGCCCGGGTTGCGCGTGAACATCGAGTTAAGATTAACGTAGGCTTTCGGGGCCTCAAAATACAGTCATAATTAAATTCACATAAGATGACCCGTTTGGGTCATCTCAGTACTACTATATGTGGGGGGTACGTACGCACGAAGTGACGGGAGTCCGTGCGTAGCTACTAGTTATGTCTATGTCCGGGTAGCTTTAGGCCTATATCATGCTTTGTTGTTATTATATTTGATTTGTGGTTATTGTTTGCTTTGAGAAGAAGCTAGATTGAGCACACTTATTAAACAGTTTTAAAAAGAATCGTGAATTTGTTAAAAAATGGGAATCTTGAAAGTTTTCACAGAATGTTCATGTTTTGGAAAAGAAAAGGAAGAATACTTTAATAACTCAAGAAATTTATGTGTAACCGCGTCGCATGTATGATTCTTCGAGCGGGGTAAATCCTCCTACCACACTCTTATGGTATCAGGCAGTTCGCCTCGGCAGGACTTATGTACCACACTCTCATGGGAGCGGGTTGTTCGCCTCGGTAGGTAATAGATGCATCTATGGTTTGCGCTGTTTGACCCTTCGGCAGTGCACAGTTACTCCTGTGGGATCGGGTCGTACGCCTCGGCATTTCCTAAATATTTATTATCCTCATTGAATCGTGCGTAATATTTGGCTAGAAGCTAGTGTATTTGAGGATTTTCCCCTTAATTAAAGTATAACAACCTATTTGGGTTAAACCGTATCTATGTATACGTCTTATTTATGGAAGGAAATTGTCAATTTAGAGCTGAGTAAATTGTAAGGAGGGAATCGTACCGTGAGATCTATTCTCGTTTGTTATATACATTTACTTTGTTTTATATTTTTTTATTTCGTTACTGTACCTGATATTAATTGACCTCTAGCAAGTGTCAAAGTTGACCTCTCGTCACTACCTCTTCCAGGTTAGGCGGGATACTTACTGAGTACACATTGTTTTCGTACTCATGCTACACTTGCTGTGCATTTTTATTGCACATGCACATTCATAGCTGTTGGCCCTCGCTCGACGCAGAGATGTGACTGACTTGGAGACTCAGACGAGCTGCACCGTCCGGAGACGATTTGCAGCCGACAGAGTCTCCCTCAGATGTATTGTACTTTATATTTAAATTCCTTGTCCAATTGTATTTCGTACAAGCATTGTAGTATCTGTATAATTCTTGGAAATTTGCTCATGCACTTGTGACACTGGGTTCTAGGATTTATTACGGGATTTATTTACCATTTAAATTGGCTAAAGATGTTATTGTTTACTTAGTAGAAGTTCGAAAATTATTATTCAAGAAAATTAAAAAGGAATGATTTCAAAATATTATAATAAAGATTTCATTAATTATTAAGTGTTGGCTTGCCTGACCGTGGGTGACATCATGACCTTTATGGATTTTGGGTCGTGACAACGTGGTATCAGAGCACTAGGTTCCCTTAGGTTTCACGAATCATGAGCAAGTTTAGAAGAGTCTTGCGGATCAGTACAGAGACATCTGTACTTATCTTTGAGGGGCTACAGGGTTGTTAGGAGTACTTCCCTTCTTGATTCCTCATCGTGCGATTTGACTCCTTTGAGTCTTATGCCTATGTTTCTTCTTACTCAATCTTACGCGATGCGAAGTGCTTTCTATAAATCGGGAATAGAGGAATTGTAATGGTACCTCAGATGAGGTGCGGAATGTTTCTCCCTGCGAAGTTGATTGGGGCTATTGTTGTTACTCTATGGAAGGATATTATGTTTTCGGCAAAGGGTCTGATATGTCCCTCCACTATCATCAATAGTTTAAATAAACCCTCCGTTATACTATTAGAGCAATCAAGCCCTTGCCATTACACTTTGGGTCAGATATACCCTTATTTTAGACGGAGTATCACGTGTCACTTCCAAATTAAATTGACCCATCTTTTATTCTAATCCGATTCATTTTAAGAAAAACATTACCCGACCTAAAGTCCACTCCACTGCTTCTCCCTCTCACCTCTTTTCCTCCTCTCTTCTCATTGTTGCAACCATGTCCACGATGTTCACCGACGAACTTGCCGGAAACCATGGAGAACCTTTAGATTTTTCGCTTCGCACTTTTCTTCTCCTTTCTCTATACCTACAAAAACATTTACACACAGATCTGGAGAAATACATACAAGAGAACGGAGATATGAAAGTTTCGGCTCCAGATTTCTGACCATAAATAAATTTTTCTGGCGATTCATTGCTCTCTTTTCTCATGTTTTCCTTTTATTTATCGAATCCGTCAAGAGGAAGATTATTGATGTTTAGGGTTGCAAAGACTGCAGCAAAGTGAAAGCTGGTTGTTGTTACTCATTGAACAGTGCTAGAGATGTCACCGTACAAAGGCTTAGGGGGCAGACTGAGAGCTTGAGTCATTTAGCTGCTTATTGAAATTTGAATACGAAATAGTCTCCACTGTTGGATATTAAGAGCTTGAATCTTGATTTTCAATTAGAGAGCTGGAATAAGTATTGTACTTGAAAATTTTGGTTTAGCCTAAGCATTGGAACGATATTCCCAATATGATATGTCTAGCAAAAAAAGGGTTATACATATTGGTATTATGTCCATGCTTAAGTATTAATTTCTTATTAATAGACTTGTAAAGATGGTGACTTGCAGAGATGGTGGGGTAGTATTAACACTTACTTCAAGTTTAGAGAAGGGTTTGATCGGGTTGGGTGATTGGTTGGGTCGAATCTATATTAAATATAACCGGATGATTTTGGTGTTGCCACATGGCACATCGGTTAAAATAAGGGTATTTGTGTTTAATAGTATAAGGGCAGGGGCTTGATTGCTCTAATAGTATAACGGAGGATTTATTTAAACTAATGATGATAGTAGAGGGACAGATCAGACCCTTTGCCGTTATGTTTTTCAACTAAGTAGATGTGTTTCTGAGAGCTTTGAGGCTATGCTCAGGTTGTTATGATGCTTACGATTGGTTATCGCGCGGTGTTGATATAATGGTAGAATGCTTGCCCTTATGACGGGGTAATGAGTGACTTGAAGGGAGGTCTTCTCGAAGCGTGATTTCGAGATTTCAATATTTTAGTTCCGACGGAGGAAGGGCAATTGGGCTATGAATCATCAAGTTTGGGTGATGAAGTAATAAGACTTGGTGTTTTCAAGTGAGGTGGAATTTTCATCGGTAATCTGATATCTTCGTCTTTGATCAAATGGAATGCGTTAAGTCCGTCGGTGCTATAGTTTCTTCGGTTGCATGGGGTTAGAGTATTGTGAAGAAGTATTGAAGAAGTGGTTGTCAGAGACCGTGGTGTGCGCTGGTTCAAGTATTGAATAAGTATTGCTAATAAAGGAAGCTCGAGAAAGATGATCTCCAGAGAGTTTGAAGTCATGGTGATCTGCTGGTTTAAGAGATACGAATGATGATATTGAATTGAGGCAGCAATTAGGCAGCATACGATGAAGGAAGACATGTGAGAAAAGTCAGGCATCGGCTAAATTTCTAAAAGGCCAGGTGTAAGAAAAGGAAGTCAGGTAGTGCTTAAAGGGATGAATTTAACTAAAGTGGGAGAGTGGCAGCTTAGCAAAGAGTCCGGTGGTAAGATAGCTGCCTATCTCGAGGAGAAGTTTGGAGTGATTTGAGAATTTTAGTGGACGGTGACCGGGTCCACGAGCTTAAATTGAAATGTTGGTCACTTCGGTGGGGGGTTGGATACAACAGAGAGGAGTTAGTAGGGGTAAAGAAGGATGCAATATGGTGGTGAACGTGAAGATATTGTTGCGCATTAAATAGATGTCCATAAGGAGCGGACACACTAGTAAAGATGGTAAATAAAGAAAGGCGTAGGATTGGGTATTGATGGCGTATATATTGTGCGGTGCATCGTCGTTGGAAGGTGTCAGTTGGTAAATTCCACAGGTGGGTTATCTCCTGTGGGCAGGTTATCAGTCGTGTGGTTGGGAAGTTGTTGCAGCTAAGAAGAGAAGAGCAAAACGACAATTGTGCATGAGATTTGATAAATGCGTGCAAAATTTGGCCCTGTTTGACCAGGGTTAGGCTTGGTAGGATTCGGAATTTATGCGTAAGGCACATGCGAGTTGTAAGGGTAGTGACTTAGTAAAGTGCTTCATTGAAAGTGTTCATGTGCTAGAGGAGCCTTGGAGTTGATTGTATTCAGGGCCAAGTCAAAGTGGGCGACTCCCAATGGTGTTCCTAATGAATTCGAAGTTAAGAATGTGGTGTTTAAGGGTTTTAGGCAGCAGTATGATTAAGAATTGAGCTTTTGCAGCGTAATTTCTGAGAAAGGGAAAATGGTTGGAGTGTTCTATGTTATTGTCAGCGTGCAGGGTAGTATTGGAGGAATGAGAATAAACTCCAGATTTGGAGAAAGATTATCAAGATGGGTATATTAGTCGAAGTCATGAATGCGCACAAGCAGGGTACGAGACGGTTTGTGGGATTGAGTCAGCATGGTCTCACGAGTCAAGGCCACTCGGGATAAGTGAGTATTGAGTTCGTTGTGTGTTGAATGGGGTTACTATTATTTTTGAGGCAATTAAGGATAATTAAAGAAGATAGATTGATTAGCCATGGTTGAAATGGCGCATGTGAGGCAGTGATTAGTTCCTTCAGTGTGATTAAGTTATGCATGTGGTTTGTGCCGGTGTATGCGAGGCATGTCGACCGCCGTACTAGATTTTATTCAGAATATTCAAGTAGTATGGCTTGTCAGGTGTGGCAGATTCCTGGAAGGATTAAGGTGATATAGGCTATCCCTTAAGGATTTACATGTACTGTGATTGTGAGAATTCACTTGTGTGTTTTTATGGTTCTCTTGAGTTGAGGTAAGTGAAAGATTTCTATATGATGAAGTGTTCCCCCTATTAGTGGTTCAAGAGTGATGATGGAATTATTGCGCTATCCCATATTGGCATGTTAGGTGCAATAAGCAGTATGTAACTGGGAGTAAGGATTGAGATTGCGGTTCGGTGTTAACAAGGATGTCATGAGCTCGGTAAGCAAGAAAAAGGGATTGAAATTTCAGAGTAAGCTGGTGTTGTCTTCAGTGTCACCTAAGATCGGTGTATGGTGAAAGAAGCTTGCACCCTGGTTATGGGTTCTTGATTTGTTTTACAGCGTTAGTGGGATCGGTGGTATGGATGTGCAGACTTGTTACCTTGTGTGGAAGGACGTGGGATCATGACCACGGGAAGATTGTGTAAGTGTGACTTGTACTTACCTGATTGATTGAAGATTTAGACCAAGTATAAGGAAGTGTAATGTTGCTTATTTGAGAAATTTATGCCTGAAAGGCGTTCAGTTCATCTCTGTTATGGATTGTAGGGCGTTGTCCCCGCTATGATGGTGATTCTTGCATGTTATGGGAGAAGTGGGTTATTATGGACCCAGGTAAGGCTATTAGCCTAGCTCAGTGCGAGCAAGATCGGCTTGAAGTGTGTGAATGGATTTAAACAGGATTATGGGCTTCATGTGAGTCAGATGTGTTCATTTCAGTATAGCACTCATCAAGGAGGGGTGTTGGAATATCCGATGTGGTTCCGTCTTCTTCCATTTCATGTAGTATTATGATTTTTCCGTGTGGGTTATGAAACGACTTGATAATTTCCTATGTGTTGAGTTTCCGTGTAGTGATGATGTTATGTGAACAGGAGAGCTCTTCAAAGTATATATCGCACCCCAGTTGTGCTCGAGTTTTGTAGCGTACGGCTCTATCAATCTCCCCAGGATGGTATTATGCACTTAGCGTGCTTGTGACGGATATTCGATATTTTGTGGTAGTGAGCGATTCAGCTCGGTATGTATCTCCTTATGTGAATTTTATGTGTGGATCGGGTGGCACGCCTCTACGGGTATGTTATTTTGGATCTGGTTACACGCCGTAATAGTGTGATGTTGAGTAAGGTTCCCTACATCTATTTTTCTTGTGTTTTGCTTTCTATTTTTCGGAGGAAGGTTCATGTTAATTGCATGAGTCGAGTAGTTCCTTTCATAGTTCGTTTTCTATATGTATCGCGTTCGAGTTGTGTCCTATCGGCACGTTGTGGCATCATCTGAGACTTTTGGTCATGTCTGGAGTGATTTATTGCCTGAGCAGTTCATACTGGGTGAGACGAGATTGTTGGATCAGGGATCAGTGCGATACGTTATTGTGAAGTATAGTAAGGAACAAATACCAACATTTGGTTAGTAATGAGGTGGTGATTTCAGTCGAAAAGGAGAGATTCAATGTTTGGTGAACTCTGCAATTGGTTAGAAATTTCTACACATCTCCTCGGTGTGGTAATATCGTCAGTATTATAGCAGGGTGTATATATATATCAAAAGATGCATTGGGAACATCAGATTCATGGAATGTTGGCTATTAAGGTTTAGGGAATGTCATTGTGGTTAGATGGTGAATTATGCGGTGTATGGTGCTAGTTCAGCAAAGGTACGCAGTCATGTTTCGGAACCTCGTGTGGTAGTTGATACAGTGTTTATATATTAGAAACAGGCATGGCGAAGAATTTCAGGTGTTCGAACTGGGTTCGGAGCTTATTGTATGGATAAAAGAGGATATCTTCAGATTTGATCTAGCTAATGTGCTCAACTGGGTTGTGGTAGCACGGGCAGGTGCTCAAGGTGTTAAACAGTGATTTCAGATAACTCCAGAGCAGTTCTTAGCACGTTCGAGGACGAACGTATGTTTAAGTGGGAGAGAATGTATTGACCCGATCGGCCGTTTTGAGCTCTAGCGCATCGTTCAGCAGTTTGAGGTCATGAGCATCTTCGTTTCAGGTATTATGACTCGTAGGCGTGGTCGGAGATGAATTTCGGGAAGTTCAGAGTCAAATTGGAAAGAAAATTCTCATTTCGGAAGCCTAAAGTTGGAAGAATCGACTAAGATTGGAATTTCGAGTAAATGACCTTCGAATCAGGATTTGATGGTTCCAGCAGGTTCGTATGATGATTTCGGACTTGGGCGTATGTTCGGATTTGGATTTGGATAACCCAGGAGAGTCTCAGCATATATTGTGGAAGTTAGCATTTTATAAGGAATTTCATTAGTATGGGGAGTGCATTTCAGTGATATTGATGTCCGTTTGGGATTTCGGGCGGGTATAGCTTTGTATGGTGATTCTGGAGTTGGGAGCGTGATCGGAAGTGAATTCAGATTTCCGTAGGTTATTTTGAAGTCATTTGGCTAAAGATAGAAATTTGAAGGTTTTTGAAAAATCCGATCGGAAGTGGAAATTTTGATATCGGGGTCGGAATGCGATTCTGAAAGTTGGAGCAGGTTCGTAATGTCGAATATGACTTGCGTGAAAAATTTGGGATGAATCGAACGTGATTTGATAGGTGTCGGCAT
Organism: Nicotiana undulata; assembly: GCA_005239495.1. NCBI lineage: Eukaryota > Viridiplantae > Streptophyta > Magnoliopsida > Solanales > Solanaceae > Nicotiana > Nicotiana undulata. Next base: position 10,586 of record ML255435.1, read on the forward strand.
CGGATGTGGAAGTTTGAAATTTCAAAGTTCGAAAAGTTTGAATTGGAGTGCGATTCGTGGACTCGGCGTTGTTTGATGTGATTTGAGGCATCAAGCAAGTCCGGGGGATGTTGTGGGACTAAGTCATGTGATTGTACAGGGTCCCGGGGGCCTCGGGTGTGTTTTGGGGTGATTTCGGATCATTTCTTCTTGTTTGCTACTGGTGTTTTCTGATGTCACTGATGTGCAATGTGATTGCGGTCCGTGGTGTGTGATCGCGTAGAAGAAAATTGGAAGGCTGGATTTTTGGCCTATGCGATTGCTAGAAAGGGGTATGCGATCGCACAGTTCACCTGGGTGCTGCTGGGTTTGCTTGTGCGAACGTAAGGGGGAAGTGGCGATCGCAGAGAAGGAAATCTGGAGGGAGCTGGGAGTGGCCTATGCGATCGCAAGGAGGGAAGTGTGATCGTATTGTGTAAATTTGGAAGGCAACAAGTTTTGGCCTATGCGATCGCAAGGCTGTCATGCGATCGCAAAGGAGGGTTGTCTCGGCAGTGTGCTGTTTTAAACGAGAATTTGGCCATTTCTTCTCATTTCTCTCTTGGTTGGACGATTTGTGGAGAGCTTCAAGTGCGGATTTTCGTCATCTATGTCAAGGTAAGTTATTTCAAATCATTCCAAGTTAAATACATGGTTTAGGATCGGATTTAAGTGTGGGAATTAGTATAAATTTTGAATTTTTGAAGAAAGACCTAGAATTCGTAATTTGGAATTTTGACCACGAATTTAAGCATGAAATTAAGAGTAAATTATATACTTGAACTAGTAATGTCATGGGTAATCCTTATCTTCGAAAACTTTGGGAATCCGGGCATGTGAGCCCGAGGGAAATATTGTCAATTCTTCGAGCGGAGTTGGGAATTTATATAAATTGAATTGTTTCAAGTATTAGGGTATATTTTCATTGGTTTGCCCGTTATTTGGATAGTTTTGAGGCATCGTGCAACAATTGGAGTCGTCATAACGGTTTGGAAGTCAGTCATGGAATTTCGGAGCGAGATAAGTTTCATTTCTAACCTTGTGAGGGGGAATTGTCCCCATAGGTGAAATAATTAAATATGTGCTACTATTTGTGGGGGGATACGTACGCACGAAGTGACGGGAGTCCGTGCATAGCTACTAGTTATGCCTATGTACGGGTAGCTTTAGGCCTACATCATGCTTTGTTGTTATTATATCTGATTTGTGTTTATTGTTTGCTTTGAGAAGAATCTAGATTGAGCATACTTATTAAACAATTTTAAAAAGAATCGAGAATTTGTTAAAAAATGGGAATCTTGAAAGTTTTCACAGAAAGTTCATGTTTTGGAAAAGAAAAGGAAGAATACTTTAATAACTCGAGAAATTTATGTGTAACCACGTCGCATGTATGATTCGCGAGCGGGGTAAATCCTCCTACCACACTCTTATGGGGTCGGGCCGTTCGCCTCGGCAGGACTTATGTACCACACTCTTATGGGATCTGGCCATTCGTCTCGGCAGGACTTATGTATCACACTCTCATGGGATCGGGTCGTTCGCCTCGACAGGTAATAGATGCATCTATGGTGCGCGCCGTTCGACCCTTCGGCAGTGCATAGTTACTCTTATGGGATCGGGTCGTACGCCTCGGCATTTCCTAAATATTTATTATCCTCATTGAATTGTGCGTAATATTTGGCTAAAAGCCAGTGTATCTGAGGGTTTTCCCCTTAATTGAAGTATACCAACCTATTTGGGTAACACCGTATCTATGTATACGTCTTATTTATGGAAGGAAATTGTCATTTGAAAGCTGAGTAAATTGTAAGAAGGGAATCGTACCGTGAGATTTATTCTCGTTTGTTATATACATTTACTCTATTTTATATTTATTTATTTCGTTACTATACCTGATATTAATTGACCTCTAGCAAGTGTCAAAGTTGACCTCTCATCACTACCTCTTCGAGGTTAGGCGGGATACTTACTGAGTACACGTTATTTTCGTACTCATGCTACACTTGTTGTGCATTTTTATTGCACAGGTACATTCATAGCTGGTGGCCCCCGCTTGACGCATCGATGTGACTGACTTGGAGACTTAGACGAGCTACACCATCTGGAGAGTCTCCCTCAGATGTATTGTACTTTATATTTAAATTCCTTGTCCAATTGTATTTCGGACAAGCATTGTAGTATATGTATAATTCTTAGAAATATGCTCATGCACTTGTGACACCGGGTTCTGGGATTTATTACGGGATTTATTTACCATTTAAATTCGCTAAAGATGTTATTGTTTACTTAGTAGAAGTTCAAAAATTATTATTCAAGAAAATGAAAAAGGAATGATTTCAAAATATTATAATATATATTTCATTAATTATTAAGTGTTGGCTTGCCTGACCGTGGGGTCCGGCGCCATCACGACCTTTATGGATTTTGGGTCGTGACACCTTTTCTCTAATGTTTATAATCTCTCCCCCTCATGTTAGAAAAACTAATTTGCTTCCTCAACTTTTGTAACCCATCTTTGTGCGTTATGGTGTTAATCAAAATATACACCGGACATTAATAATAATAAGATGGAATTATTTGGTTCCTGACCCTGAACCAATTGTTAGGGGAGAATGATATATATTTTCGCGTATAACGATATCAAACTGATATAGATAATTTTGTTCTCATAAGAAATTATTTAGCTATTAAGTGGAGGCACTCAATAAATTATTTTGCTAAACCAGTTGTGATGTAACAAACTTATGAAGATGAACTGTCTTGAATAGAAAATCTGAAAATTATGCTCTAAATCAAATTATTGAGCAAGTTACCACGCAAACACCAGGTTGCGGGCTAATAATAATAGCACATGTAACCATCTCATAGGTGCATCTTATGTGGTATACATGGAAGGTGAATGGGCTCATATTAACCTTTGATAAATCCCAGAATTTAAGGGATTCAATCGCAATTTTAGTTGGTATAATAATCACGAGAACAAGCAAAATAAGTGATTCATAAAGAACTTTCTAGTTCTTTAATATTTACCCATGTGAATTCTCTTTCATTTTTGCACATAATACTTAAAATAATATGGATAAACCAATTATGCCAACAGAATAAATTATCAATATTGATAAAGTTCAAGTTTACACCATGACGTGTGCAATTACCAATAAACTACAAGTTTATTATGATATGGGTTTTTATATCAATAAACATCCACTTTATTGTGGTATTCTTTTATTTGTGTAGTACAACCGGAGAATAAAACGGGTAGATTTTGACATATATATTGTCTCGCTACAAGTTGTAGTAATAGAAAGATATTAAATCTTTCATTTATTTATAGTCTCAATATAACCAATTGCTTACGCGAATACTTTAGAAACTCAATAAGTTTCTTTGAGACTTACTACAACATAATAAATTGACATGATAATCAATTGTATTCCTCCAAAAAGTAATAGTTGGCTCTTCTAGAGCTCTCAATTAATTTGGTACTACCACATATATCAACATCTATATGGTGAATATCACTTTTAAAGGGAAAATTATAAATTATGCTCTTTGTAGAAATTATATGCAAGATTTGTTTCTTACATTAGTGTTATCCTTTAGTAATCACATTTTCAAAATATTTTGGCGTACAATAGGTACGTGACCAATGACCATTCATGCCATAATAATGACATTATTTTCTTATTTACTCTCAAATCTCCTTTTAGAGGTGAGCGTGGTATATCCACTACAATTAGCATGTTCATACTCTTCCAAGATTGGATATGTATTCTTAAATCAGATGTTGTCACATTCACATCATGAATGGACCATAATCATCTAAATGTGCTTTACAAAATCACATGTCAAATCGATGATAAACATTACTTTCAAAGAGTGAAAGATTATTTTGAGAATTCTTATTATTCTCATTATAAAAAATATGACGATTATAATTTCGTCTATTGCCACGTCCACATCCATTGATACCTTCACAGATTATTTTAGGGATCACTAGACTGTGAAGATCCTAATTAGTATATATAATTTATCATCAAATTTCACGACCCCAAATCCTAACAGGTCGTGATGGTGCCTATCGTGGAACTAGGCTAGCCAACCATCACATTACTACGCATTTGTTCTATTATAATAATTCACAATTCAATAATAAACAACAACCATATCATAAAATAACTTCTTTAAGTCTTAGCGCCCCACTAATAGTATAAAGAACTCTAAACAAAAGTTAATTAGTATATATAAGATTTTCGGTTATTACATTCTCCCCCACTTAAACAAACGTTCGTCCTCGAACGGGTCTAGAAATATACCTGAAGTCTCAAACAAGTGAGGATATCTGCTCCGCATCTCCCGCTCGGTCTCCGAAGTAGCCTCCTCCACCGACTGACCTATCCACTGTACCTTCACTGAAGGTATATCCTTAGACCTCAACTTTCTGACCTGCCAATCCAAAATTGCTACTAGCTCTACCTCATATGACATATCACCCTCGAGATGAACTGTGCTGAAGTCTAACACATGAGACGGGTCACCAACATACTTCCTGAGCATCGACACATGAAACACCAGATGAACACTCGAAAAGCTGGGTGGCAAAGCAAGTCTATAAGCCACCTCACCAACCTTCTGAAGTACCTCAAAAGGACAAATAAACCGTGGACTCAGCTTTCCTCTCTTTCCGAACCTCATAACACCCTTCATGGGTGATACCTTCCGCAGCACCTTATCACCTTCCATAAATGACACATCCCGGACCTTACAGTCCGCATATCTCTTCAACCTAGACTGCGCCGTGCGAAGTCGCTCCTGAATCAACTTCACCTTCTCCAACGCATCCTGAATCAAATATGTGCCTAATAACTTAGCTTCACCAGGCTCGAACCAACCAACCGGAGATCTACACCTCCTACCATATAAAGCTTCACACGGGGCCATCTGAACACTGGACTAGTAGCTGTTATTGTATGCAAACTCCACTAGTGGCAGAAACTGATCCCATGAACCACCGAAATCAATCACACAAGCCCGTAACATATCCTCCAATATCTGAATAGTCCGCTCCGATTGTCCGTCGGTCTGAGGGTGAAATGCGGTGCTCAACTCTACATCAGTACCCATACCTCTCTGCACGACCCTCCAAAACTAAGACGTGAATTGTGTACCTCTGTCAGAAATAATAGAAACCGGAACTCCATGCAGTCGGGCAATCTCCTTAATGTAAATACCAGCTAACCATTCTGAAGTATAAGTAGTACTAACAGGAATGAAATGCGCGGACTTGGTAAACCTATCCACAATGACCCAAATAGCATTAAAACCCTTCGAAGTCCGTGGAAGCCCCACTACAAAGTCCATAGTAATTCTCTTCCACTTCCACTTCCACTTCCACTCTGGAATATCTAACCTCTGAAGCAGCCCACCTGGTCTCTGGTGCTCATACTTGACCTGCTAGCAGTTGAGACACCGTGCTACATACTCAACAATGTCTCTCTTCATCCGCCTCCACCAATACTGCTGTCTTAGATCCTGATACATCTTCGCGGCACCCGGATGAATAGAATACCGCAAGTTGTGAGCCTCTGCTAATTTCAACTCTCGAATACCATCCATATTGGGCAGGCAAATACGGCCCTGCATCCTCATAATACCGTCATTACCAATAGTCACATCCCTAGCATCACCTCGACGGACTCTATCCTGAAGAACTAACAGGTGTCAGTCATCATACTGGCGAGCTTTAATCTGATCATAGAGAGAAGACCGGGAAGCCATGCTAGCTAATACCTGCGGAGGGTCTGACAAATCTAATCTCACCAACTGGCCCGCTAAAGCTTGAATATCAAGTGCTAAAGGTCGCTCTGCTGCTGAAAGGTATGGTAGACTCCCCAAACTCTCGGCTCTGCGACTCAAGGCATTTGCCACTACATTGGCCTTCCCTGGATGATACAAAATAATAAGGTCATAATACTTGAGAAGCTCTAACCATATCCTCTACCGCAAATTCAAATCCTTCTGCCTCAGCAGATAGTGCAAATTACGATGGTCAGTGAAGATCTCACACTGTACCCCATACAAGTAATGCTGCCAAATCTTTAAGGCATGAACAATGGCAGCTAACTCAAGATCGTGCACTGGGTAATTCTTCTCATGCACCTTCAACTGTCTCGACGTGTAGGCAATCACCCTACCATCCTACATCAATACCGCTCCCAAACCAACTCTAGAAGCGTCACAATAGATTGTATAAGAACCCGAACCAGTAGGCAAAACTAGTACCGGAGCTGTAGTCAATACTGACTTGAGCTTCTGAAAGCTCTCCTCACACTCATTGGACCATATGAATGGAGCACCCTTCTGGGTCAATCTAGTCAATGGTGAAGCAATAGAGGAGAATCCCTCCATAATGCGACAGTAATATCCCGCCAAACCAAGGAGACTTCTAATCTCAGTAGCTGAGGATGATCTGGCCAACTCTGCACTACCTCAATCTTCTTTGGGTCAACCTGAATACCCTCACTAGACACCACGTGCCCCAAGAAATCTACTGAACCAAGCCAAAACTCACACTTGGAGAATTTTGCATAATGCTTCTCCTCTCTCAACCTCTACAACACAATCCTCAAGTGTTGAGCATGCTCTTCCTGGCTACGAGAATAAACCAGGATGTCATCAATGAACACAATGACGAATGAATCAAGGTAGGGCTGAAACACACTGTTCATCAATTGCATGAACGCTGCTAGGGCATTGGTTAGCCCAAATGACATAACCACGAATTCATAATGACCATATCTGGTCCTGAAAGCAATCTTTAGAATGTCAGAATCCCGAATTTTCAGCTGATGATACCCAGACCTTAAGTCGATCTTGGAGAACACCTTAGCTCCCTGAAGCTGATCAAATAAGTCATCAATACGAGGCAAAGGATACCGGTTCTTGACCGTAACCTTATTCAGCTGTCTATAATCAATACACATACATATGAAGCCATCTTTATTTTTCACAAACAACACCGGTGCATCCCAAGGTGACACGCTAAGCCGAATAAACCCCTTATCTAAGAGTTCTTAAATCTTCTCTTTCAATTCTTTCAACTCCGCTGGTGCCATGCAGTAAGGTGGAATAGAGATAGGCTGGGTGACGGGCACCAAGTCAATACCAAAATCAATATCCCTATCAGGTGGCATGCCTGGCATGTCTGCAGGGAATACATTCGAAAAATAACGGATTACAGGAATAGAATCAACAGAAGGAGTCTCACTACTAACATCCCTCACAAAAGCAAGATAAGATTCACACCCTTTCTCAACTATACGCTGAGCCTTTAAATAAGAAATCACTCATCTAGGTACATGCTCTCTAGATCCTCTCCACTCAACTCTCGGAACTCCGAGCATAGCTAAGGTCACAGTCTTAACGTGACAATCAAGAATCACATGACATGGAGATAACCAATCCATGCCAAGAATCACATCAAAATCAACCATACTGAGTAACATCAAGTCCACTCGGGTCTCCAGACCCCCAATAGATATAAGACACGATCGATACACACGGTCCACAGTAATAGTATCGTCCACCGGAGTCGAAACATGAACAGACTTAACTAAAGACTCACGGGGCATGTTCAGAAAATGAGCAAAATAGGATGAGACATAAGAGTACGTGGAACCAGGGTCAAATAAAGCCAAAGAATCACTGTGACAAACTGAGATAGTACCTGTAATCACCGCATCTGACGCCATAGCATATGGCCTAGCCGGAAGTGCATAGATACGTGGCTGGCCTCCACTTGCTTGACCTCCCTCTCTAGGGTGGCCTCTAGCTTCCTGGCCACCACCCCTGGCTGCCTGGGTAGGTGGTGATGTGACTGGGGCTAAAGCCGAGGTCTAAACCCTCTGCTGAGATGAACTACTAGGACCACGGGGACACTGCCTCCACTCATGTCCGAACTCTCCACACTCATAACAACTACCTGAAGCTGGAGATGAAAACTGACGAAAATCCCTACCACCATGATCATCACTAGACAAACCATGCATAGAATATCCCTGATAAGATGATGCTCGGGTGAAGCTTTGAGCTAAAAGGGCACTAAAAGATAAACGTCCCTGATAAGAATTGCGAGGACCTTGCCACGAAGATACACCACTATAAGCTGGGCGAACTGGCTGTGGAGGTCTAAATGGACGACCTCTGCTGTGCTGAAACTGCCCTATAGAAGGGTTACCAATGAAGCTACCTGATCCCCGAGGCCTCTTGACCTCCCTCTCCTCACGCTCCTGCCTACGAATCAACTCAATGTTCCGAGCTATATCCACAACCTGCTCAAATGTAGATCTAAACACTCTCTCTCTAGTCATCAAAATCCGAAGCTGATACGTGAGACCATCTACAAACCTCCTGATACGCTCCCTGTCAGTAGGGACTAACTCAAAAGCATGTCTAGCCAACTCGGAAAACCTCATCTCGTACTGTGTGACTGACAACTCTCCCTGGCGCAACTGCTCAAACTGTCTGCGTTGCTCCTCTCTGTGGGACTGAGGAACATACTTCTCCAAAAAGATCGTGGAGAACTGCTGCCAGGTGAGAGGTGCTGAACCAACAGGCCTACGCCTCTCGAATGACTCCCATAAAGTAAATGAAGCACCAAAAAACTGATAAATAGCAAATGAAACTCCGCTGGTCTCCAGAATACCAGCAGTACGAAGAATCTTCTGACATTTATCTAGAAAACCTTGGGCATCCTCGCTCTCTGTGCCACTGAAAGTCGGAGGCTGAAGTCTGTTGAACCTCTCTAGCCTGCGCTGCTCATCCTCAGGCATAGCAGGGGCCACATAATCCTGAACCAGAGCAATCGGCTGAGCTAGGCCTGCTCCCGGTGCCTGAATACCCCTACAACCTGCTCAGGTGTCCGGGCAGTTGGAATCTGATTGCCTCCCCCGACCTGAGCTGTAGTGGCAGTAGTATACATAGAAACTGCACGAGCTAAACTGGAACACACCATCAATATCTGAGCCAGGGTCTTCTGAAGACCCGGAATAACAATAGGCATTGTCGGTGCCTGAGCCTGTCCCGCTGGAGTACCATCGGCAGGAACCTGATCCTGAACGATAGGGAGATCCTGTTGCACTGTCCCGGCTGCTGCGTGGGCTGGTCCCCTACCTCTACCACGGCCCTGACCCCTTGTGGGTTTGGCTGGTGTCTGGTCACCCTGATCGGTATTGCGTGTCCTCACCATCTGTGAGAGAATGAAACAACGTAAGTTTAGATTTCAAGAATCAATAGATTGGCACGAAAGAGTTCAAGAGATTGAGATTTTTCCTAAGAGTTCTGAAGCCTCTCGAAGATAAGTACAGATGTCTTCGTACCGATCCGCAAGATTCTACTAAACCTGCTCATGACTATTGAGTCCTAGGCAACCTTGTGCTATGATACCAAATTGTCAAGACCCTAAATCCTAACAGGTCGTGATGGCACCTATCGTGGAACTAGGCTAGCCAACCATGAAATTACTACGCATTTGTTCTATTATAATAATTCACAATTCAATAATAAACAGCAACCATAATAAAATAACTTCTTTAAGTCATAGCGCCCCAATAATAGTCTAAACAACTCTAAACAAAAACCTCCCAAGACTGGAGTCAACATGGTCACGAGCATCTAAGAAATAAACTAACTCTGCTAATGTCTTAATAAATAACTATGAATGAAATGCTAAAACTAAATAAGGAAGGGAAATGGAGAAGTTGTGGACGCTGGATAGCTACCTCGAAATCCCGTAAAGTTGCTGCTAACGAACAAGACAGTTACTGCTCCAACTCAGTACTTGAATCTGTCCACAGAGGCACAGGGAGTAATGATGAGTATGCCAACTCAGTAGTAATGAAAATAAATTACAGTCTAAGAAATATAAAACACACATCACAGATACACCAATTCACAAAACCAGTAAAACACCAAGTAACAGGAAGTATTCACCAAATACATAAGTTCGAAAACCAATTTCCAGAAATCCTTTAAAACAAGTATAATATCAATATATCTTAGTAAAATTCTCGGTAAAAGCCAGTTTGAAAATCGAAGTGAATCGTAGTAAAAAACTCAGTACAATTTTCATAAATCTGCCCCTCGGGCCATAGGCATTCCTCGTAACAATTTCCCTCAGTATCAACCCATAGGCAACCTCACAGTCACTCAATATTAGCCCATCAGGCAACCTCACAGTCACTCAATATTATCCCATCAGGCAACCTCAAAATCACTAAATATCAGCCCCGCGGGCAACATCACTCAATAGGTACCTGCGCTCACTAGGGGTGTGTACAGACTCCAGAGGGGCCCCTACAGCCCAAACAAGCCACATCATGCCATAAATCACACACAATATAGGCCCGCAGTCTCACTCAGTCAGACACTCTCAACATGCACTTCAGGACATAAATATACCGGGTCTCGACCCAAAAATAGTGTTTCTTTTTCAATAAATAGTATCAAAATACTCTGGGTGTCAAAATAATTTATCAAGAAAAAGACTGAGTGAAAGTCATAACGTATCAGTGAGGAAAATAGTAAAAACATCCCCCAAGGGGTAAACAATTCGGCACTAGGCCCCAAACATGGCTTACATCCCAAATCATATCAAAATATATCAATACTAAGAAGCATTGGCTTAAAAATTGATTTCGCAACTCAATAGTTGCCTAAATAGGGAATATATTTCCAAAGTTCCAACCTTTACATTCCAAAACTCGTGAAAGGGTGCAGATTCCGGGGTTTCATACCCTCAGGACAGGATTTAAAGAAATTACTTACCTTAAACTAGCCCAAAAAGCTACTCTACAACCTGCTTGCCTCTTGTATTAACTACCGAGCAGTCCAAATCTATAAAGATCAGACCTTTATCATCAAACTATGCTTAAGGAATGAATTCCAATTGAAAAATACCAATTTTAGCTCAAAACCCGACCCCCGGGCCCACGTCTTGGAACTCAACAAATTTTATACCAAAATGTTCTTCATCATCTCACGAGTCTGTACATATATATAACGCGAAAATCGGAGTTTGTTTGACCCCTCAATCGACCCCTAAAGGTCTCATAATCTCAAGCCGTAACCCCACCTTCTCTACTGATTTTCATGAATTAAACACTGGGATTATGTTCCTTAATCACCTATAATCGAGTTTTAAGGTCCAAAATACTTACCTCTATGATGAACACTGATTTTTCCTCTTCAAAATCGCTCAAAAAGCTCGGAACCCGCACAACAATGGTGAAAAGAGGGTTAAATATCGTGAAGTCTCCTTCATAATAATTATCATAAAAAGAATCCATAACTCTTAAATATGTTCAATCCCATGGGCAGTACGTTTTCCATATCTCATAACTATCCTTTACAAGCTAATAACCATCACATCATCATTATTATTTTTCAACAACATCACGTGGCCATCATTACACATCTTTCTCTCAAAAACACATATATTTCTAGTTTTGTCCAATATTTTAACTTTGCCACTGTGATTTCACAGTTTACAGAATGTATAAGAAAAATCTAGTCATTTACTCTTATGATATTGGACAAATCTCAAAAGCAATACCTGAAAGCTCACAAGGTGATAGCTTTTTATCACTGCAACCAACGACTCCTCTGAGTATTTTTCTTCCTTTTTGCTTTGATTCTTTACGCTATGTCGTTTCTTTATTTTTCCGAAATCGTGATTGCCGCCTTTAATAATTTTGCAGACTCTTTCTGTTAGTTTAGTATTTTGATCATATTTTTTCCTCTCTCTTAATTTATAAGACCAAATTTACTCCCTTTTCCTTGCATCTTAGGTTTTTGGACGTGGGTCATGTGTGGGTCTAAACCACTTCTTTATCACTATATTGTCTCAGTTATTTTATTTTCCAACTCAATATGTGTAATAGTTAATTAGGTTCACTAACCATTAAAACAAATTTTAGAACTCTACGGATAGTGGAATTCATTGAATGATGGAGTTGTACTGGTAAGTGTAGAGCGTGCAATGTATGAGTGTGCTTGTTGCTTCAAAGGGGTGGATTACTTTCCTAGTATGTGGATTGCAAGCGAGGTCAGGCCGTTCTGTTTACTTGGTTAGTGTAATTGAAATTGCGTAGAGTAAATGACGTTCGAGAATGGTTCAGGAGGATTCAAGGTTATATGTACCGATCGAGGGTCTTCAAGGTATGAGGAGGGCTAGAACTGAGATTTACGGGGAAGGTGTCAAGTCTTGTGGTGTATTTGCATTATCATGGATTCTATCCATCAGTATCAGGAAAGTGAAGGTAATGACTTTAAACTCGCAGGAAGTCTCTTTAGGGTAAGTATTTCTAATGTGGTGCATTTGGGGATAACTGAGGGAGTATTCAGCGGCTTATGAGCCTTGGACAGTATATTTTTATGCTCTGGTTTCATGAGGTGAGTAGGGATTGAGAATTGCGATATTATGGCAAGAAGAAGTATCAATTCGAAGGTAAGTCAGAAGGAACTTGGATAAAACGGACAATTTGGTAGTACGCCGGATCGGCATGATAAGGGACATGGTTAGTTCTTTGGGTGTTTATAAGGTAATGAGTTGTTACATGTGTTTCTTAGCAATTATCTTGGAATTTGGTGGCATGCATAGCTTGGTTGAGTTAGAAGGATTCAGTCCTGACGGGTTGGTGTTGTACAAATGTGATTCGGGAGTTCTTTATTATTTCTACCACTTTTAGATATTTATATTTCTACTGGCGTGAGGGCCATGTGATGTATAGTGATTTTGCTTCTAAATGGGGTCAATGGAAGGTTCTTGGCTAGTTGGGTACTAGTTGTTTGTGGCTAGGAAGGGAGCATGAAATTCTCATATTTATCATAGTATTGCATGGCGTATGCGATATTTTGTGTATAGTGGAGAGTGGCATATGTGATGTCACGGTTCCATTCTGGAAGGAAGGTCAGAACTGGCAGTTTCAGATGATTAGGTAAAGGATACCACTATTGGGTGGCTGGATGAGAGTATACATTCATTAAGGACAATGTGTTTAAGGCAATGTGTTTGAATAAGGGTGCTTCATTGGTGTTACGACGCTCTCTTATGGGATTGACTGCTGATATTCAAGGTTTTTTTGGTGACACAGAGGAATTATGGGGGTATCCCTCGTGAAATGATAAAGTATTAGGGGCGTGTTATATATTTGAGTGGTGGAATTGGGATCAGATATGGTAATTGGTGCGCCTCATGGATTTTGAGACTGGGAGTATTCATGAACAGATTATTGTCGTAGTTGTGAACTACGAGGATGAGAGCAAAGCTAGTCAAGTGTTAGTATAGGTCATGATTCAGTCATTATGAACCTTTGGAGAGTTATCTACTTGTTGTGGATGACCAGAGTTGATTTAGAATATAATTATTGGCATGTTCTACACTGAGTCGGAATTGTAGACCCCAAATTGCTATTGTTGAGGATGTACCATTTGATTGTCACTGGGCTTATTCGTGTTTTGGAGTGATCTATGAGTTACATTTCGGTGCTTCGAGGAGTTGTGATCGTTGGTTATATATGTGCATAGGGTGTAGTTCTATCGGGGCTTTATAACGAGATTTGAGTAAGGTAACTAATTGGATGTTGCAGGATTGATACGTGTTGGGTATGTTCTTTCTTGTTCGGGTAGCATGGTATCGTCCGATTTCCCCTGTGGTTATGGAAATGCACTTTGAGTAATTGATGTCGAATTTTGCATGGTTATTGATTTTGAGCAAGGTGGCTTGGAGTATGTCATGTGGTCCAACGGTTGGATGGGATCATGCTTTGCAGCTCAGTCAGGTAGAGGTATGATCCTTGGTGTCGGATTTGTGTGATATGGTTTCACGATGTGTATCAGGCTCTTAGCATGATGTGGTAATGGCAAGAGTAATCGCAGGATAGTCCTCTCGTGTGAGTATTCTCTATGTTTATGAATTGAGTTCTTGGGATGTTGTTATTGAGTGCACGAGTTGCACAAGTTATGGCTCTGGATGGTATTAATGCTGATCAGATGAATGGTGTTGGTTTCTATGTGTTTCTTTCATCGTCGACACCATATGAAGGTGTTTAAGCGAGGTTTTGTTTGATAAGAGGTTATTTACCGGTATTGGGTTGTTATGAGCACCGATTGGGATTAGGAATCATCGCTATGAGTGTTGAGTCATGCGGTATATTATGTGATTTCTTCTTGTGTTGCGGATATGGCTTGATATAGCGTGTTCAGACTATTTCAGCTTATAGTCGTTGAAATTTGATCTTGTGAATGGACTCAGAAGTGGAAATTTAGTTCTAAGGTTTATGGGTAAATATTGGACTTCAAAATTTCAACTGTGTTGTGCTATTAGACCGATATGGGGTAAGGTGACGTGGAATCACCTCTGAATATGTGCATGGTAGGTTACACAGCATTTCTGGTGGTGTTTGGAACAACTCTAGGCACGTTCGAGGACGAACGTATGTTTAAGTGGGGGAGAATGCAACGACCCGCTCGGTCGTTCCGTAGAACCTGCATTATAATTACTGTTATTGATTTGTCATAGGTTTGTTATACTTTTTATGATGTGTTAGAGTTGCTAGGCTCGGAATCAGAATGGTTGTAGTGAGAATTTAGTCATTTAGTCCTTAAAATAACTTTATAGTTGAAAAAGTCAACTGAGAGTTGACTTATTGGTAAATGACCTTGGAATGCGGATTTTATGGATATGATAGCTTTGTTAAGTGATTTGGGACTTAGGAGTGTGTTCAAAATATTTTTGTAATGTCCGGTGTAGAATTAGGCTTGAATTAGCGAAAATTAGTTTTTGGTGATTTCTGGTCGGCAGTGGAAAATAGGCTATCGGGGTCGGAATGGAATTCCGGAAGTTCGAAATGGTTCGTAATGTCATTTTCGATATGTCTGCAAAATTTCAAGTCAATCAGATGTGTTATGGATAGTTTCAGAATCGTTGGTGGAATTTAGAAATTTCAAAGTTCATAGGCTTGAATCCGAGGTGAAATTTGTGTTTATGCGTTGTTTTTGGAGATTCGAAGGCTCGACTAAGTTTGTGTGATGTTATGGGATGTGTTGG
Source organism: Nicotiana undulata (assembly GCA_005239495.1). Lineage (NCBI taxonomy): Eukaryota > Viridiplantae > Streptophyta > Magnoliopsida > Solanales > Solanaceae > Nicotiana > Nicotiana undulata. The sequence continues at coordinate 25,710 of ML255435.1, forward strand.
TATGTTTTGGTTAAGGTCCCGAGGGTCTCGAGTGAGTTTCGGGTGGTTTCGAACCATTTCTAGGCCATTTCTAGTTGCTGGTTTTTCGCTTCAGGGGTGTACAGTGCGATAGCATTGATCTGGATGCGTTAGCACAGAGAAAATTTGGAAAAAATCTAGTTGTGCTATGCGATCGCAAAAGGCTTCCCGCGATCGCACAGTGTAAAATTGTCCCGACTTTGGAAGCTTATAACTCACAATCTATGAAGAATTTGAAGATAATCCAAAAATGAAAGTTGTAGCTCTTGATGTCTAGTGTACCGAAAATTAAGCCAATTGTAATTTGGAGTTTTGTACAAAAATGTATGACCATTATACTAGAGGATAACCGGAAGAGTTTGAAAAGGATGTTGGAACATTTGTTCTATGTGAACGCATAGAGGAGGCCACGATCGCACAGTGTGTATACCTGGGCAATATAAAATTAAACCCTCCGCGATCGCTAGACCTTTTAAAAGAGCTTTGAGGAGATTTTGGATAGGGTAAATCAGTATTCATCTTAGAGGTAAGTATTGTGGACCTTAAAACTTGATAATAGGTGATTAAGGAACATAATCTCAGTATTAATTCATGAAAATCAGTAGAAAAAGGGAGTTAGGGCTTGAGATTATGAGACCTTTAAAGGTCGATTTGAGGGGTCAAACGAACTCCGCTTTTGTGTTCTTTATATGTACGGACTCGTGAGATGACAAAGAATATTTTGGTATAAAAATTTCTGAGTTTCGAGACGCAGGACCGGGGGTCGGGTTTTAGCAAATTTCGGGTTTTGAGCTAAAGTCGGTATTTTTCAATTGGAATTCATTCCTTAAGCATAATTTGATGATAAATATATGTACTTGGTAGATTTGGATCACTCGGGAGTTGATTCGAGAGGCAAGCGTATTGCGGAATAGTTTCCGGGCTAGTTTGACGTAAGTAATGTCTTTAAATCCTGTCCTAAGGGTATGAAACCCCGGACTCTGCACCCTTTCACGGGTTTTGGAATGCAAAGATTGGAACTTTTGAAATATATTCCCTATTTAGGAAACGAATCGATTGTTAAGCCTATGCTTAATAGTATTGTTATATTTTGATATGATTTGGGCTGTAAGCCATGTTTGAGGCCTAGTGCCGATCTGTTTACCCCTTGGGGGCTGCTTTTACTATTTTCCTCACTTGATATTTTATGATTTTCACTCAGTCTGTTCTTGAAAATTGTTTTGACACTCAGAGTATTTTGATACTATTTATTGAAAATGAAACACTATTTTTGGGTCGAGAACCTGGTATATTTTTGGCCTGAAGGGCATGTTGAGAGTGTCTGATTGAGTGAGGCTGCGGGCCAATATTATGAGGATGATATGATATGTGAGAGGTTGCGGGCCAATACTGTGTGTGATTTATGCCATGTTGTGGCTTGTTATAGCGCTTGGGCTATAGGAGCCCCTCCGGAGTCTGTACACACCCCCAGTGAGCGCAGGTACCTACTGAGTGCGAGTGATGCCCGCGGGGCTGATACTGAGTGACTGTGAGGTTGCCTAATGGGCTGATACTAAGTGACTGTGAGGTTGCTTGATGGGTTGATATTGAGTGACTGTGAGGTTGCCTGATGGGCTGATACTGAGTGATGGTGAGGTGCTGAGGGAAATTGTTATGAGAAATGATTATGGCTCGAGGGGCAGATTTATGAACATTTTACTGAGTTTTTGTCTACAATTCACTTCGTTTTCGAAACTGATTTTTACTAAGAGTTTTACTGAGATATATTGAAATTATATTTGTTTCAAAGGATTTCTGAAATTGGTTTTTGAACTTATGTATTTGATGAAACTTTATGGTGACTTGGTGATTTACTGCTTTTGGTGAATTTGTGTATCTGTGTTGTGTGTTTCTTATTTCTCAGATAGTGATTTATTTTCATTACTACTTAGTTGTCATACTCATCATTACTCCCTGCACCTCTGTGTGCATATCCAGGTATTGATTCGGAGCAGTAGTCGTCCTAGTTCGTTATCAGCAGCTTATGTGATTTCGAGGTAGCTGTCCAGCATCCGCGGCTTCTCCATTTCCCTTCGTTATTTAGTATTAATATATTATTCCTTGACTTTGTCTATGACAATAGAATAGTTAGTTTATTTCGTATATGCTCATGACATGTTGACTCCGGGTCTTGGGGACGGTTGTAGACTGTTAGCTTGATTGTTTTGTTTAAAGATTTCGAAATTTATATGCGTGTTATGAATTGCTGAAAACAAATTGAGATATTTGAAAAGACAAAATGTGAAAATTTTGAGTGTTGGCTAGCCTAGTTCCACGATAGGCGCCATCACGACCTGTTAGGATTTGGGGTCGTGACAAGTTGGTATCAGAGCTCTAGGTTGCATAGGACTCGACGTTCATGAGCAGGTTTAGTAGAGTCTTGCGGATCGGTACAGAGACATCTGTACTTATCTTCGAGAGGCTGCAGAACCCTTAAGAAACATTCCACATTCTTGAATTCTTATCGTGCGAATCCATTTATTCAGCCAAAAGCGTAACTCTTTGAATTCCTTTCACGTATTCGAATGCGCACGCGAGCGCTTGGTATCAGTTGTGCGTCGGCGGCTTGTGACTTCCATGGGTGAGATGTGATTTTTAACATGTTAATAATGGGCCAGTCGGAAAGACTTGAGGACGAAATTTGTTTGTGGCTTGAGTGTTGAGATTTCATTTGGGTGAGCACATGTGTTGGGGGACTTATATGTCCGTTTGTGTCCTTATTGATTGAATTTGGTGACTAGATGACTATATGGTGAGTGTGATCGGATAGTTAGATGTATTCAGGATGTTTGATTGTGACAAAAATGAATTGGTGGGAGATGTGGCAAGAACCATTGATTATTTGACATTTGTATTGAGTTAGAATATGGCTTCGAGTTATGAGTATTGAAGGACCTCTCGTGTAGTTTAGTTGTGGAGTGAAGCGGGTTTTCCTGTTATGTTCTGAGTTCCTGTGATGTCTTTTGAGCTGACCAATGCTCCAGTAGCATTCATGTATTTGATTAGCGGTGTATTCAAGCAGTGATTGCACTCCTTTGTTATTGTATTTATTGATGGCACCCTGTCGTACTCACATAGCCAGGGATAGCATACTCATCAATTGATGATGGTATTACAAGGATATAGGGAGGAGAAGCTTTGTGCGAAGTTCTCCTAGTGTGAATTGTTGGCTCAGTTTAGTAGCATTCTTGGGACACGTGGTGTCCAGTGAAGGTATTTATGTGGTCAGACGAGTGTGAGTAGAGCTTCCAGAAGCTCAAGAATTCCTTGACCACAACCCAGTGTTAGTATTGCCATCAACTTCAGGTTCTTATACCGCTAAATGGGATGTCTTGGGGGCAGGCAGTGGTTGTGTTTTAATGCAGGAGGACATAGTGATTGCGTGATAGCTTTGATCTTCGAAAGTGTATAGAGAGATATCAGTTTGAGGCTAAGCAGGAAGGGGTATCTCCTGCGGGTTGTCCCGATGTGTGTGGTCTTACGTTGATCTGTAGTAAGTTCTCTTCTACCAGTAGATGATGTATGTTGTGATTTGAGTTTAGCTCGCTTGTGGGAGTTGGCATGACCATTACAGTGGTGGATGCGGGAATTGCATTTGATTTGAGTGTAGATGGTTTAGGTCATATAAGCTTATGGAGGATATAGTTGAACCTCATCACAGTATGGTGGCAGTGATAGTGTATGGGCATTGTGAGTGATTGTTGTCTTGATCGTTGGCTTTGAGCCAAGTGGGGGAGTTTGTTAATGATAAGATTGATTACACGATTATGTGTTGTACTAGTTTCGGTTCGAGGTATGATGGTGAATACAGTGTGGAATAGCAGAAAACAGCCACACAGGGGTCTAAACAGGTCGGCACAAGGACCCAAACATGGCATACAACCCGAGATATAATAATAGTCTTAAAATATGAATATCATATGGATTAGAATCAAATACGCGACTTAATAGTTGCCACGGGATGAGCCAAGTCAAAATCCCCAGATAGTGCACGCCACACACTCGACGTCTAGCATGTGTTCCACTTCAATACAGTGATAAAGTGTAAAGTCCGAGGTTTCATACCCTCAGGACAAGATTTACAGACATTATTTACCTCAAGCTGACCCAAGTACTAAACTGTGATGCATTTTCCTCTCGAATCGACCTCTGATTGCTCCAAATCTAACCAAAATCATATTTATACCATCAATATATGCTAAGGAACAAAGCACATTCGAAAATTATCAAAATTAACCAAAAATCCCGAAATTGGCCAAAACCGACCCCCGGACTCACGTCTCGCAATTCAATTAAAATCACAAATCTAGAATCCTTATCCTTCAACGAGTCTACCCATATGAAATGCATCCAAATCCAACCACAAATGATCTCTCAAATCCTCAATTTAAAGTCTCAAGTTTCCAAGCCCTAACCCCCAATTTAGTCACTAATTTTACCATAAATTCCACCCCAAATCGGTCAAATAACACCATAGAAATGAGTTTTAGGTCCAAAAATCTTACCTCCACGAAGTTCCCTTGATTTCCCTCTTCAAAACCCTCTTTCAAGCTCAAACCCGTAAGAAAACTTGATGAAATAAGCCAAAATTCGCGAAAGCCTCTTTTTATACCTTCTGCCCAGGAAAACCGCACTTGCGGTCCTTATCCTCGCACCTGCGGACCAGCACCTCTAGCCCCAGGTGCGCACCAGCGGAAAACCACTTAAGGGCCAAACTCGGCATCTGCGGTTGTCCAGCCGCGCCTGCTGGCTCGCAGGTGCGGTCCTTTCACCGCATCTGTCACCAACTCTTTTCAGCCCAAAAATCCGTACCTGCAATCATTTCCGCACCTGCGGCCATCACACCTGTGGCTTCCCATCCGCAGGTGCGGTCACACTAGAAGTTTTGCACCAGCAGCAGCTTTTGCTTCATTTTCCAAGCTTAAACCTCCCGATGACCCTCCGAAATAACCCCGAGCCACTCGGGGCCCCAACCAATGGTACCCATAAGTCACAAATGATCACCCGGACTTAGTCGAACCCTCAAAACACCCAAAATAACATCGATACACCAACTCAACTCATGATTCAAGCCTATGGATTCTCAAACTTCTGAAACTCACCAACAATGCCGAAACTATTCAAACCTCGTCCGAATGACCTTAAAATTTGCACACACCTCAAAAATGATACTACGAACCTGTTCCAACTTTTGAAATTCCATTCCGACTCCGATAGATAATTTCCACTGGCAACCGAAAATTGCCAAAAACTCAAATTCGCCAATTCAAGCCTAATTCTTCTCCGGACATGAAAACCACATTACGAACACACCCCTAAGTCCCAAATCACCTAAAGAATCTATCCGAGCCATAAAATCCCTATTCCAAGGTTGTTTACCTAATAGTCAACTCCTGGTTGACTTTTCTAACCATAAGGCTAATTTAAGAGACTAAGTGTCTCATTTCTCACCACGATCACTCTGATCCCGAGCCAACAGACCCAACACAACATAATAGAGCTGAGCCACATATAATGAAGCAGAAGTGGGGGAAACAGGGCTAAAACTCTCGGAACGACCGATCCGGTCGTTACGTTTTCCCCCACTTAAACATATGTTCGTCCTCGATCGTGCCCATATTTGTTCCAAAAACCACCAAAATTGTCGTGTAACCTACCATGCACATATCCGGGGGTGATCCCACGTCACCCTATCCCATATAGATCCAATGTCACAACATGGATGAAATTTTGAAATCCAACCTGACCCATAAACCTTAGAATCAAATTTCCATTTCTGAAATAATTTACAAGATCAAAATTCCACAACTATAAACTGAATATGTCTGAACACGTTGTATCAAGCCATATCCATAACCCAAGATGTAATCACATAATATACCACATGACTCAAACACTCATAGCAATAAATCCTAATCACAATAGCTGCTCAGAACCATCCAATATCGGTACATAACCTCTGCCTCGCTCTAACACTTCCATATACTGCCGATGATTAAAGAAACACGTAGAAACTAGCAACCATTATTCCGATCAGTCAGACATGAAGCTCCCCCTTCCCCTAGAAGAATTATAGCTGATTTCTACGCCGACTCTCTATATTATCCTTCCAACTATGTTGTTGTCAATTCTGACAGTATTTATTCTAGGTCCAATGATCTCTTCTCATCCAACACGACCACTCTGATGACATAACACAACAATACAATTCAAATCCATAACATGTGCAACTCGTGCACTCAATAGCAACATCCCAATGTAATCAAATTATATAAATGATTCACACGAGAAGACTATCCCTGCCAGCTCAACAAGTACCATCACACCACCACGCTAAGAGTCTGGTACACATCGTAAAACCAAACATATGAATTCGACTCCAAGGATGATACCTCTACTTAACTCTGCTACAAAGCGTGATCCCATCCAAACACTGGTCCACATAAAATACTTCAACCCACCTTGGTCAAAATCAATAGCCATGCGAAATTTGACATCAAGTACTCAAAGTGCATTACCATAACCACGGGGAAATCGGACAATACCATGTCGCACGAACCCGAAAGAACATAACCAATACGTCTCAATCCCGCAATACCCAATTACTTACCTTACTCAAATCCTGATATGAATCCAAAATAGATCTGCACCATATGTGCCTTTAACCAACAATTATAACTCCTCGCAACACCGAAGGGCAACTCATATATCACTCTAGAACACGAATAAACTCAATGACAATTGAATGGTACATCCCTCAACAATAGGAATTCGAAGTCACAATACTGACCCGGTGCAGAACACACACCCATATTGGGACTACCAATAACCCTAAATCAACTATGGTCACCCACAACAGATAGGTAATTCTCCGAAGATTCACAATGACTGAATCATGGCCCATAGTAACATCTGACTAGCTTTGCTCGCATCCTCACAGTTCACAACCACAAAATAATATGTTTATGAGAACTCTCAGTCTCGAAGTCCATGAAGCGCACAAATTACCATGTCTGATCCCAACTCCACTGCTCGAATATATAACACATCCCTCATGCTCAATCATTCCACGAGGGATACCCCTATAATTCTTCCGTGTCACCAAGAAACCTTGGATATTAGCATTCGATCAACCAAGAGAGCGTCGCAATACCAATGAAGCACCCGTAACTCCACATATTGCCCTTTCTGAAATGTATACCCTCATCAAGCCACCCAATAGTGATATCATTTACCTAGTCATCTGAAACTCCCAATGCTGCCTAAGAATTTTTTTTACCTTCCTTCCAGAACTAAACCGTGACCTCACGTATGCAAATCTCAACTCTACACAACTTACCGCATACGCCATGCCATCCTATGATAAATATGAGAACTTCATGATCCCTTCCGAGCCACAAGCAACTACGTACCCAACTAGCCAAGAACTTTCCATTTGATCCCATTTAGAAGCAAAAGCATTATATATCACCTGCACCTCATGCCAGTAGAAAATATACATCTCTAAATGTGGTAGAAACCATCGGGAACTATCTGAATCCCATTTGTACAACGCTAAACCGTCAGGACTGAATCCTTCTAACTCAACCAAGCTACGCAGGTTACCAAAACTCAAGAGCATTGCTAGGAAACACCTGTAAAAACTCATTTCCTCATAAACACCCAAAGAACTAATCATATCCCTTACCATGTCGATCCGACCTACTACAAAGATGACCTATTTATCAAAGTTCCTTCTGACTTATCTTCGAATTGATACTTCTCCTAGCCATAATACCACAATTCTCAACTTAGACTTACCACATGAGACCCAAGCATAAGACTGTATCATTTAAGGGTTGTAAGCCGCTGGATACTCATCTCAAATATCCCCAAAGTACCACATTCAAAATACTTACCCTGAAGAGACTTCCTGTGAATCTAAAGCCATTACCTTCACTTTCCTAATAATTATATGTAGAATCCATGATAATTTAGAAATGCCACAAGTCTTGACACCCTCCACATAATCTCAGTTCTAACCCAATACACACCTTGAAGATTACCAATTGCTATATCTAACCTTGAATCTGCTAAAACCATTCTCGAGAGTCATCCACTCTACGCAAATCTCAATAATATTGACCAAGCAGACAGAACGAACTGGCCCCGTTTGCACACCAACATACTAGGAAGTAATCCACACATTTGAATCAACAAGCAAATTCATACACTGTACACACTACACCTTTTACAATTACAACTCAATCATTCATTAAACCCATTTACCCATAGAGTACATTACAACCTTTATCGAAGAATTTCCATCACTCGAGTCATTCCCAGACTCCACCTCTGCAGGTCATAACTGATCCACCAATACAACACATAATCGTGCGATCAACTTATCATTAAAATACTCCCCCACTTAGCTCAAAGCCAATGATCAAGACAAACAATAACTCACAATGCCCATACGCTATCACTGCCACTATACTGCAGTGGGATTCAACTAAATCCTTCATAAGCTCATATGACACAAACCATCTAATATCCCAAATCGTATGCAAATCTCGCAGTCACCATTGTAATAGTCAATACCAACTCCCACAAGCGACCTAACTCAAATTGCAACATATTTCAATTATTGATGAAAGTGGACTTGCTACAAAACCACCTAAGGGTCACAAAACCTCAGAATGCCCCGCGGGAGACAACCCCGCCTATTTAGCCTCAAACTGATATCATCTCTATACCCTTCCAAAAATCATAACTATCACGCAATCACTATACCCTCCTGCATAAAATACAACCAATGCCTACCCTCGAGGCATCAAGATGCGCGGTATAAAAACCTGAAGTTGATGGCAGAACTAACACTAGAGTTGTGGTCAAAGCAATCTTGAGCTTCTGGAAGCTCTACCCACATTCATCTGACCACCTGAATAGCCTCACTGGAGACCACATGCCCCAAGAATGCTACTGAACTAAGCCAAAGATTCACACCTGGAGAACTTTGCATAAAGCTTCTCATCCATCAATCTTTATAATACCTTCCTCAATGCTAAGTATGCTCCTTCTGGCTAAGTGAGTACGCCAGGATTCTATCAATGGATACAATAATGAAGGAGTATAAATACAGCTGGAATACACTATTAATCAAATATATGAACACTACTAGGGCATTGGTCAGCCCAAAAGACATCACTAGGAACTTAGAACACAAAAGGAAAATCCACTTCACTCCACAACTAAACTACACGAGTGGTCCTTCAAAACACTCACAACTCGAGGCCATATTCTAACTCAAGACAGAAGTCAAATACTCAATGGTTCTTGCTACATCTCCTGCCACTTCATTTTGTCACAATCAAACAACCTGAACACATCTAACCATCGAATCACACTCACCACGTAGTCATCTAGTCCCAAAGTCCCATCAATAAGGACACAAACGGACATATAAGTCCCCAAATGCACGTGCTCACACAAACAAACTCTCAGCACTCAAGCCTCAGATAAAATCCGGCCTCAAGTCCTTCAGAGTGGCCCATTATCAATATGCTAAAAATCACATATCACCCATGGAAATCACAAGCCGCCGATGCACAGCTGATACCGAGCGCTCACGTGCGCATTCAACTACATGAAAGGAATTTCAAAAGTTACACTTTTGGCCGAATGAATGGATACGCACGACAAAAATTCAAGGAGGTGAGATTTTTCCTAAGGGTTCTGCAGCCTCTCGAAGATAAGTACAGACGTCTCCGTACTGATCCGCAAGAGTCTACTAAACCTGCTCATGACCGGTGAGTCCTATGAAACCTCGGCTCTGATACCAACTTGTCACGACCCCAAATCTAAACTAGTCGTGATGGCGCCTATCATGGGACTAGGCCAGCCAAATTAACACTCGAAATGTAAAGAATCTTTCATTTATATCATTACTACACTGATAATCCATACAGGTTTCGTTTAATCATTTTAAAACAGATAAAGCTACACCAAATATTAAATACAACCCCAAGATCCGGGAGTCACTGGTCATGAGTATCTAAAGAAAATATACAAGTCTTGAAAATAAACTCTTTAATAGTAAGAAGGAGAAAGCAGGGCTGCAGATGCGTGCAGGTACCTCGCAAATCTCCAAGAGGTCTTTGGAACATATAGACAGCTCACCCTGCCCTAGCACCTGGATTTGCACACAAGGTGCAGGGAGTAATGTGACTATGCCAACTCAGTAGTAATGAAAGTAAATAAGGTCTGAGCAGTAAGAAGCACACATAAAATCAAGCCATCAATTCACAATAAGCAGTCTTTCTTTCAAACAATGTAAACATTAAATCATCGCGCTTAAAAAGCCGATTTCAGTAAAAATCCTTTAAAAAATGTAATTTCCAACGGTTTCAATAAAATGTCCAAGAAGTTTAGTGTAAACATGATATGAATCATAAGTAGCCACTCGGGCAAAAATATGAATAATAAACCGCCCCTCGAGCATAACATCACTCAGAATCAGTCCCTTATCATCCCTCACAATCACTCATAATCAGCCCCTCGGGCAACCTCATAGCCACTCATACTTCCCAATCACTTGTCACTCGGCACTCGCACTCAGTAGGTACCTGCTCTCCCTGGGGGTTTACAGACTCTGGAGGGGCTCCTTCATCCCAAGCGCTATAACAAGACAAATCATGGCATCAATCACTCTGGCACTCGACCTATCAATAACATGATGCAGCGTGCAGCCCGATCCCATATCATATCCTCACAAATCAGGCGCTCAGCCTCACTGAGTCATCATAAACCTCTCAAAAAGCCGCTCGGGCTATAAGTAAAACGGGGTACTTGACCAAAAATATCATTTTACATCACAAAATAGTTTAAATAAGATTGAGTTTCGAAATTAGTTAAACATGATATGACTGATTGTTAATCAAAAGTCAATACAGTGAGAAATAACATAAAATAGCCCCCAAGGGGTCTAAATAGGTCGGCACAATGCCCCAACATGGTGTACATCCCAAGATATAATAATAGTCTTAAAATATGAATATCATATGGATTAGAATCCAATACGCGACTTAATAGTTGTCACGGGACGGACCAAGTTAAAATCCCCAAACAGTGCACGCCACAAACTCGACATCTACCATGTGCGCCACTTCAAAACAGTGATAAAGTTTGAAGTCCGGGGTTTCATACCCTCAGCTTAAGATTTACAGATATTACTTACCTAAAATCGGCCCAAGTAGTAATCCATGATGCATTTTCCTCTCGAATCCACCTCCGATTCCTCAAATCCTAACCAAAATCAGATTTATACCATCAATATATGGTAAGGAACAAAGCTCATTCGAAAATTATCAAAATTAACAAAAAATCCCGAAATTGGCCAAAACTGACCCCCGGGCCCACGTCTCGGAATTCAATAAAAATCACAAAACTAGAATCCTTATCCTTCCACAAGTCTACCCATATGAAAGGAATCAAAATCCAACCACAAATGATCCCTCAATTCCTCAATTTAAAGTCTCAGGTTTCTAAGCCCTCACCCCCAATTTAGTCACTAAGTTTACAATACATTCCACCCCAAATCAGTCAAATAACACCATAGAAATGAGTTTTAGGTAAAAAAAATCTTACCTCCACCAAGTTCCCTTGACTTCCCTCTTCAAAACCCACATTCAAGCTCAAACTCTTAAGAAAACCTGATGAAATCAGCCAAAATTCGCGAAAGCCTCTTTTTATACCTTCTGCCCAGGAAAATCGCAACTGCGGTCCTTATCCTCGCACCTGCGGTCCAGAGTGCGCACCTGCGAAAAACCACTTAAGGGCCAAACTCCGCATCTGCGGTTGTCCAGCCACACCTGCGGGCTCGCAAGTGCGGTCCTTTTACCGCATCTGCGACCAACTCTTTCCAGCCCAAAAATCCGCACCTGCGACTCATTTCCGCACCTGCGACTCCCCATCCCCAAGTGCGGCCACACCAGAAGTTTTGCACCAGCAGCATATTTTGCTGCAGTTTCCAAGCTTAAACTTCCCGATAACCCTCCAAAATCATCCCGAGCCCCAACCAATAGTACCCACAAGTCAAAAATGATCACCCAGACTTAGCCGAACCCTCAAAATACCTAAAATTACATCGAAACACCAATTCAACTCATGATTCAAGCCTAAGGATTCTCAAACTTCTGAAACTCACCAACCACGCCGAAACTATTCAAACCTCGTCCGAATGACCTGAAAAATTGCACACACCTCCAAATGATACTAAGAACCTGTTCCAACTTCCGAAATTCCATTCTGACTCTGTTAGCTAAATTCCATTGCCGACCGGAAATCGCCAAAAACTCAATTTCGCCAATTCAAGCCTAATTCTACTCCGAACATTAAAACCACATTAAGAACACACCCCTAAGTCCCAAATCACCTAACAAATCTATTTGAGCCATAAAATACACATTCCGAGGTCGTTTACCTAATAGTGAACTCTTGGTTGACCATTCTAACCGTAAAACCAATTTAAGGGACTAAGTGTCTCATTTCTCACCACGGCCACTCCGAACCCGAGCCAACCGACCCAACACAACATAATAGATCTTAGACACATATAATAAAGCAGAATGAAGGGAAACATGGCTAAAACTCTCGGAATGACTGATCGGGTCATTATAGTTTTTCATCACTTTTAAATCAAAAACCAAGAATTAGGGAATTGTTGTAAAAATTGAATCTTTACCTCGAATTGAGGTCGGATTTTGAAACTAATTATATATTCGAGCTCGTGGGTGAATGGGAAAACGTAATTTGTGTAATGACCCGGTCGGTTGTTCTGTAGAATTAGCCTCGTCATTTCTGTTTTTTCCTTGTCATGCATTGCTTAGTCTATTTATAATGTATTAGGGTTGGTTGGTTTGGTTTCAGAGTGGTCGTGGTGAGAATTGAGACACTTAGTTTCTTAAATTGGCTTAATAGTTAAAAACGCCAACTAGGAGTTGACTTATAGGTAAACGACCTCGAAATGTAGATTTTATGGCTCGGATAGCTTCGTTAGGTGATTTGGGACTTGGGAGTGTGTTCGTAATGTGGTTTTGATGTCCGGTGTAGAATTAGGCTTGAATTGGCAAAAGTTAGTTTTTGGCTAATTCCAGTTGGCGGTGGAAAATAGGCTATCAGGGTCGGAATGGAATTCCGGAGGTTGGAGCAAGTTCTTAGTGTCATTTTGGACGTGTGTGAAAATTTTTAGGTCATTCGGATGTAATTTTGTTGGTTTCGGCGTCGTTGGTGATTTTCGGAAGTTTTAGGAATTTTAGGCTTGAATCATGGGTTGAATTGGAGTTTTGTTGTTATTTTGGATGTTCTGAGGGTTCCACTAAGTATGGGGGACCATTTATGACTTGTTTGTATTTTTGGTTTGGGTCCCGAGGGGCTCGGGTTGATTTTGGATAGCACTCGAGGACTTTAAAGTTGGAAAAATGCAGCTAAGGAGCTGCTGGTGCCAGGCTTCTAGTGTGGCCGCATCTGCGGAAGGGAAGCCGCAGGTTCGATGCCGCAGGTGCGGGACAGCATGCGCAGGTGTAGAGTTTGGCTAGGTTGAAGGAATTCCGCAGGTGCGAGGTTTTTACCGCACCTGCGAAGCCACAGATACGGAAAGTTGAGCGCAGGTGCGGAGGCTGGGTTTTTTAGTGTCGTCTGCAGGTGCGCACTTGGGACCGTAGGTGCGGTACCACTAGGAAGAAGGATATATAAACCTACCTTCGCAATGTTTGGCCATCTTCTTCAATATTTCATTCGGGATTAAGCTTTGGGAGAGGGTTTTGAAGGAGGAAATCAAGAGGACTTCGTTAAGGTCAGATATTTGAACCTAAAACTCATTTCTATGTGATTTTTGGACTGAAATAGTGGGAAATTAAGGGAAAATCAGTATGTAAATTGGGGGTTAGGGCTTGGATAATTGGAGACTTTGATTGAGTAATTGAAGGGGAAATTGTGGTCTGATTTCGATGTTCTTAGTATATATAGAATCGTGGGAGGATGAGTATTCAGGTTCTTGTGCCGGCCTGTTTTGACCCTCAGTGGTATTTTTACATTATTCTCACACTATCTTGATAGAAAATTTGTGAACTCATTCATGTTTACTATTTGTTGTTATTTTCACTGTTATCACACTGTTTTAAAACTCTGAGAGGTATTTTGGGCTGAGTCCCATGAGTTGAGATGAGTTGCTCGAATGGCTTGTGAGGATGACTGAGTGAGGCCGAGATCCGAGTATGTGAGGATAGTTATGGATCGGGTTGCACGCCGCAGCAATAAATATATATAATATGGATCGGGTTGCACGCCGCATCAATATATATAATATGGATCGGGTTGTACGCCCCAGCAATATAGTGCTTGGGCTATAGGAGCCCCTCCGGAGTTTGTACACCCCTAGTGGGCGTAGTCGAGTATTATATGGATCGGGCTACACGCCGCAGCAATATATATATATATATGTTGGATCGAGCTGCACGCCGCAACAGTTACGTGTATTCATGGTACCCATGTTAAGTGAGAGTGCTGAGTGTGAGCTTTAACTGTGCTAGTGGAGTCACGAGTGACTGAGAGACCCTATTTATGAGTGATATTGTGCCCGAGAGGCTATAAATTGTGAGGTTATTGTTTTCCACTCATTATACACTGAGTCTCTTTAATAAACGTTGAGTTAATGTTTTATGCAAGTTTATATGGGTAAAACTGGAGTTTGCAAAGTATTGGAAAAATGTAGACTTTTGATTTGCTCTATTTGTTTTCACTGGCACACGTTTTATCAAAATTATCACTTTTAAATGCTCTTCACTGCACTCAAGTCCTTAGTTATTTTCATTACTTACTTAGTTGTCATACTCACGTTACTCCCTGCACCTCTGTGTGTAGATCCAGGTACCGGGACAACTCGCTAGTTGACTTCTCACGTGCATTGGAGTTGATCAAGGATCGAGGTAGCTGCTCAGCATCTACATCTTACCTTCTTTCCTTTCCCAGTTCATAGACTTTTCGTACTATTGGACTTGTATTAGTAGCAAAGTCACATTTTGATACGTTGTATTTACTGTTTTAGATGCTCATGACAGTTGACTCCAAAGGTCTGGGGCGGTGTTAGATTTCATCTCTTTGGTTATGATTCTTGTTGAACTTGTCTTAAAAAGTGAATCTTTCTTAGAATATGAGACTATATATATAAAACGTAAAATCTTGATTTCATTGTGTTAGAGGGCCAGCCTAGTTTCACGATAAGCGCCATCACGACCCTTATTTATTTGCGGTCATGACAAGTTGGCATCAGAGCAATAGGTTACATAGGACTCAACGGTCATGGGCAGGTTTAGTAGATCTTGCGGGTTGGTATGGAGACGTCTGTACTTATCTTCAAGAGGCTACAGAACCCTTAGGAACAAAATCTCATCTTTTTGAATTCCGTCGTGCCATTTTTTTGACTCTGGAAATCTAAACTTTTGTTGTTTTATTCTCTCACAGATGGTGAGGACACGCACTACCGATCAAGGTGACCAGACACCAGCAAGACCAGTGAGAGGTCGAGGCTGTGGTAGAGGTATGGGACCAGCCCGTGCAGTAGTCGGGGCAGTACTAGTGGATCCACCTACCATTCAGGACCAGGTTCCCGCCGCGGATATTCCAGCGGGACAGACTCAGGCACCGACAGTGCCTATTGTTATTACGGTTCTTCAGGAGACTCTGGCTCAGATCTTGACCATATGTACCAGCCTTGCTCAAGCGGTTGTTGTATCTACTACTGCTGCTACACCTCAGGCCGGCGGAGGCACTCAGACTCCAACTGCCCGGACACCTGAGCATGTTACTCAGGTTCTTCAGACACCGGGGGCAGTTCCAGTTCAGGATTTCGTTGGTGCAACACCCCTCACTTTGCAATAGTTCTCCACTATCTTCTTAGAGAAGTATGTTCCCCAGTCTCACAGATAAGAGCAGTGTAGGAAGTTTGAGAAGCTGCGTCAGGGTGAGCTGTCAGTGACGTAGTATGAGATACGGTTTTTAGAGTTAGCTCGTCATGCTTCATAGTTGGTCCCTACTGATAGGGAGAGGATCAGGAGGTTCGTGGATGTCCTCACTTATCAGCTACATATTCTGATAACTAGAGAGAGGGTATTATGTGCTACTTTCGAGTAGGTTGTTGATGTTGCTCGGGACATAGAGTCACTTCGCCGTCAGGAGCGAGAGAAGAGGGAGTCCAAGAGGCCTCGTGGATCTGGTAGTTTCAGTGGTGCTCCTTCCAGATGGCAGTTTCAGCATGGTAGAGGCCGCCCATTTAGGCTGTAACGACCTGACCGGTCGTTTTGCGTATTAGGACCTCGTTCCCCTAAATGAGACTTCCCATAGCGGCTTCTTGTGATTTATGACTTGCGGAGACGGGTGGTTCAGTATTTGGAAGGGTTTAGAGTGCTATAGGAACACTTGGTTCCTTAAGGATGGCCTTTTTGGCCAAGTTTGACTTCGGTCAATATTTTGAGCAAACGACCTCGGAATTGACTTCCGATAGTTCCATTAGCTTCGTATGATGATTTCGTACTTGGGAGTATGTTCGGAACAATTTTTCGATGACCCGGGAGCATTTCGGCGCCCAATATAGAAATAAGAATTTCCTAAAGTTTGAAATTTGGTTTGGAACGTGATTTTTATGTTATAGAGGTTCGAACAAAATTCTGAGATCGGGAATAGTTCCATTATATCATTTATGACTTGCCTGCAAAATTTGGTGTCATTCCGAGTAGTATAGGTCGGTCCGGTGCATCGTTATAGAAATCAAGAACTTGGAGATCTTAAATTATGATTCTAGGGATTTTGGGATGTGATTTTGAGTTTTAGCATTGTTTTGATTGTTCTAAATGCTCGAGCGAGTCTGTATTACGATTTGGGACTTGTTGGTATATTTGGACGGGGGCTCGGGTGGGCCTAGGTGCCCCTCGGGCACCAAACAGGGCTAAAACACCAGCTGACGCAACTGCTGGTGCACCTTATCTGGTGTGACCGGAGGTGCGGTTGCCCAGTGGCAGGTGCGGGACTGCTCCCGCACTCCCAAGCATCGCAAGTGCGACCCCAGGTAAGGTCCCTCATTCTCGCAGGTGCGGACAATGGTCTGCAGGAGCGGAACCGCAGGTGCGGTCATCCCTCCGCAGGTGCGACCCCAGCCTCACTCGTCCAGCTCCGCAGGTACGAGCTTTAGCTCGCAGGAGCGAGACCACAGGTGCGGTCCTCGAGCTGCAGGTGCGTAATCATTGTAGGCCAGGCATTGTATTTTCATTTAAAACTCGGGATTTTACCCATTTCTTTCATTCTTCACCTCCATTAAAGACTTGGGAGCTTGGGGAAAGAGGTTCCACGACCTAGCTACTGATAAGGTAATTTAATTCCACTTTAGTACCAGTTGAATACATGAATTACTAATTGAAATATCTACTAAATCATTGAAAAATCAAGACTTGGGTGGTAACTTAGGGTTCTTGAGGAAAATGGTGAATTACTCGTTTGTTGCCATGAATTCAAGTAAAAATCGTATATTAATGATCCTTAGGCTACAGGTGAGTGATTCCTTTGAGAACTTTCGGAATTCGAGCGTGCGGGCCCGAGGTTAAATTTTGGGAACTTTTTAAGAATGTTGAAATTTTGAATAAATAGGATAATTCCCCAACTTTGAGCATGAATTGATATGATTGTACCATATTTGGCTAGTTACGAGTCCTCGGGTGTAGAGTTCGGAGTTTCGAGCGCATTCTTGGTCTGTGTAGTTGGTCCAACACGAGGTGAGTCTCCTTTATAACCTTGTAAGAGGGAATTGTCCCCATAGGTGTTCTATATGATGTGTCTAAATGTGTTGGGGTCTACGTGCGTACCAAGTGACGAGAGTCTGTACGTAGCGACTATTACACCATGAGGGCTCACAAGCATGCTTTTATGTGCCTTATATGTATCTTTAGGCGTACTTTGAGTTGCTTATTATTTGGACTAGCATGACAATGGTAGAAGTTGCATCTAAATTTCCAGTTAATTAATCCATGTTACGCGTATAGCCTCCACTGAGCCTATTGGAAAATTGGTATATATATATATGTATCAGCACCCGAGTCGACATTATGATTCGCAAGCGGGGGAAGCTTTATAATAACTCGGTATATATGTGTCAGCACCTGAGTCGCAGGTATGATTCGCGAGCGGGGGAAGCTTTATGATAATTCAGTATATATGTGTCAGCACCCGAGTCGCAGGTATGATTCGCGAGCGGGGGAAGCTTAACGACCAAACAGTACTTAGATGTCTCACTTACGACTCCGGCCGGTTGTCTTATTCCTGTGTGCGCATGACTATTTGGTATTGTTTCATGGATATTGGCTTGACAGATATTTTGGGGAAAAGAAGGTGAACATTGTTATTTATTTTTCAGTAGTTACCTGGATTTCTGTGCTTGATTCGCATTTGCTGATCACTATCTTACATGCCTACTGTATTTCATTATATCCTGTCATATATTATGTTGTTGGACCTTAGTGAGTGTCAAGTCAACCTCTCGTCACTACTTCTTCGAGATTAGATGGGATACTCACTGGGTACATATTTATTTATGTACTCATGTTGCACTTCTGTACTTAATTGTATAGGTTCTGAGGCTGGTGCACCTGGTTATCATACCGGAGCTAGATATTGACTGTAGCGGACCTGACTTCACGGTGAGCTGCTTCTCCTGGCGATCCTCAGGCAGCACCATGGAGTTTCTTTTGCTTATGTTCCCGTCTATTTATTTTAGATAGTGGGATTGTATATTCCATCTTTTGTATACCCAGTTAGTATGCCCATGATACTCGTGACACTGATTCCTGGCACACACGTAGTATTAGTGTAGATTATGTCCGTATATACATGCATATTTTGGACTCACACCTCATTATGACTGCTTTTGTTTAAAACTGGTTGATTATCCTAATCTTTTAATAATATAAGCTTTGTAACTTAGTATATATATTGATATGTTTAAGGAAAATGAGAAGGAAGAGTAGTAGTTTAAATGTTGGCTTGCCTGACCCCGCTGTTGGGCGCTATCACGACCTGAGTTAGGATTTTGGGTCGTGACAACGTGGTATCAGAGCTCTAGGTTCACTTAAGTCTGACGAGTCACGGGCAGGCCCAGTAGAGTCTTGTGGTTCGGTACGGAGACATCTGTACTTATCTTCAGGAGGCTATAGGGTGTTAGGAAACCTCTCTTTATTTATATTCTATCGTGCAATCGATGATGTACTCAAACTCATTATTCTATTCTCTCATAGATGGTGAAGATGCGCACATCCGAGGTTCCTGTTCCGGGAGATGCCGCTACCCCCACTGCCCGAGGTCGTGGCAGAGGAAGGGGGAGGGCACCGACCCGAAGTAGGGGACGAGGGCATCCCAGAGCTATCCCAGTTGCACCACCAGGGGACCCTATCATAGAGGAGCAAGATGAGGTGCCTCCAGTAGCTCCTGCTCCAGTGGAATTCATGACGGAGCCAGGCTTCCAGGAGGTCATGGGTCGTATGATGGGATTCATGGACACCATGTCCCAAGCTGGTTTATTTCCAGCAGATCCTGCCGCTTCTCAGGGGTGAGGGGGAGTCCAGACCCCTACCGCCCAGGCCACTGGTTAGGAAGCAGCAGTACATCATACCCCGGGTACACTGTCCGTGGGTGGGGTCCAGCTTGTAGCAGAAACACCTGAGCCTAGACCAGCTGCGGACGGCGATCAACAGAAAATGTTGGACAGATGGACCCGATTGCGCCCTCTAGTCTTCGAGGGTGAGCAGGGCAAGGATGTCGAGGACTTCATTGATAGGTGTAGGGACAGACTGCACAACATGAGGATCCTAGCATCCCATGGAGTGGATTTCACCACGTTTCAGTTAGAGGGCAGAGCTCGCAGTTGGTGGCAGTCCTATATACTCAGCAGGACTGCATATTCTCCTCCTGTCACTTGGGAGCAGTTCATGCAGATGCTCTTGGATAGATATATTCCACCCTCTGAGAGGGAAGAGTTGCGGCATCAGTTTGAGCAGCTAGAGCAGGGGTAGATATCAGTGACCAAATATGAGGCCAGATTTTCGGAGCTGTCACGCCATGCACTTATGATACTACCTACAGATGCTGAGAGAGTGCGTAGATTCGTGGCTGGGCTGCATCCAGGTATTAGAGCCACCATGGCTCGAGAGGTGGAGATGGGTACTCCTTATCAGCTCGTGGTAGAGATTGCTCGTAGGATAGGGTTATCGGTCGAGGAGCAGGGAGCAGGGTCAGCACGACAAGAGGGCTAGATTCTCCGGAGATTTTAGGGGTGCCCCAGTTAGGAGCAGAGGTCAGTTTGGGGTGGTCAGCCTAGCAGGCCTTCATATTCAGCACCTCCACCACCTTCTAGAGGTGTTCCAATGAGTTTGGGGAGTCTAGCCTACCTTCCAGTAGCAGAGTGACCTTTAGCACTTGTGTTCAGGCTTTAACGGGTCTGTTTGTGAGATTGGACTTATCAGAGCCACACCGGCTGTTGGCTAGTGTAGCTTCCAGGTCTTCTCTTTGTGACCGGATCAGAAAGCGCCATTATAGGGACCCATATATTCTTGTTCTTCAGGATAGGGTCCAGCGAGGTGATGCCAGGGATGTAGTGATTTGTGATGATGGGGTTATGAGGAAACAAGGCTGGATATGTGTGCCCAATGTGGATGGTCTTCGAGAGTTGATTCTAGCAGAGGCCCATAGTTCGCGGTATTCCATCCATCTGGGTGCCTTGAAGATGTACCATGATCTGAGGCAGCATTATTGGTGGAGGAAGATGAAGAAGGATATTGTTGAGTTTGTAGCTTGGTGTCTCAACTGTCAACAGGTCAATTATGAGCACCAGAGGCCAGGTGGATTACTTTAGAGGTTAGATATCCCGGAGTGGAAATGGGAGCGGATCACCATGGACTTTGTAGTTGGGCTCCCACGGACTTCAAGGAGGTTTGATGCTATATGGGTCATTGTGGATTGGCTGACCAAGTCCGCGGACTTCATTCATGTTGGTACTACATATTCTTCGGAGCGGTTGGCTATGATTTATATTAGGGAGATTGTCCGATTGCACAGGGTCCCAGTTTCTATCATTTTTTATAGAGGTACTCATTTCACATCTCAGTTCTGGAGGGACATACAGAGAGAGTTGGGTACTCAAGTTGAGTTGAGCACGGCATTTCATCCTCAGACCGACAGGCAGTCAGAGCGTACTATTCAGATTTTGTAGGACATGTTGCGTGCATGTGTCATTGATTTTTGGGGTTCATGGGACCAATTTCTGCTACTAGCGGAGTTTTCATATAATCACAGTTATCAGTCGAGTATCCAGATGGCTCCGTATGAGGCTTTATATGGTAGGAGGTATAGATCTCCGGTTGGTTGGTTTGAACCGGGCGAGGCTAGGCTATTGGGCACAGACTTGGTTCAGGATGCGTTGGATAAGGTGAAGTTGATTCAGGAGCGACTTCGCACGGCGCAGTCTAGGCAGAAGAGCTATGTGAACTGGAAGGTCCGGGATGTATCATTCATGGAGGGAGAGAAGGTACTGCTGAAGGTGTCACCCTGAAGGTTGTTATGATGTTCGGGAAGAGGGGCAAGCTGAGTCCCCGGTTCATTGGGCCTTTTGAGGTGCTTCAAAGGATTGGAGAGGTGGCTTATAGACTTGCTTTGCCACCCAGCTTATCAAGTGTTCATCCGGTGTTCCATGTTTCGATGCTCCGGAAGTATATTGGTGACCTATCTCATGTTTTAGACTTCAGCACAGTTCAGCTTGAGGGTGATATGTCATATGAGGTAGAGCCGATGACTATTTTGGGTCGTCAGGTCAGGAGGTTGAGATCTAAGGATATAGCTTCAGTGAAGGTTCAGTGGAGAGGGCAGCCTGTGCAGGAGTCCACTTGGGAGACCGAGCGGGAGATGCGGAGCAGATATCCTCACATGTTTGGTACTTAGGAGTGTGTTTGGAATGTGGTTTTGATGTCCGGTGTAGAATTAGGCTTGAATTGGCAAAAGTTAGTTTTTGGCAATTTCTGGTCGGCAGTGGAAAATAGGCTATCGGGGTCGGAATGGAATTCCAAATGTTGGAGCAAGTTCGTAGTGTCATTTTGGACGTGTGTACAAATTTTCAGGTTATTCGGATGTGTTTTGGTAGGTTTTGGTATCGTTGGTGATTTTCGGAAGTTTTAGGAATTTTAGGCTTGAATCATGGGTTGAATTCACGTTTCGATGTTATTTTGGATGTTCCGAGGGTTTGACTACCATTTATGACTCGTTTGTATTTTTGGTTGGGGTTCCGAGGGGCTCAGGTTGATTTTGGATAGCCCTCGGGAACTTTAAAGTTGGAAAATGCAGCTAAGGAGCTACTTGTGCTAGGCTTCTGGTGTGGCCGCACCTGCGGAAAGGCAGTCGTAGGTGCAATGCCGCAAGTGTCGGCCAGCATGAGCAGGTGCGGAGTTTGGGTGGGTTGAAGGAATTTCGCAGATGCGAGGTTTTTACCGCACCTGCGAAGCCGCAGATGTGGAAAGTTGAGCGCAGGTGCGGAGTCTGGGTTTTTGAGTGTCGTCCGCATGTGCGCACCTGGGACCGCAGGTGCGCGTAACTGGCCGCATGTGCGGGACACTGGGCATAAGGGTGTATAAACCTGCCTTCGCGATTTTTAGCCATCTTCTTCAATATTTCATCCGGGATTAAGCTTTGGGAGAGGGTCTTGAAGGAGGAAATCAAGAGGACTTCGTTGAGGTAAGATATTTGAACCTAAAACTCGTTTCTATGTGATTTTTGGACTGACATAGGGTGGTATTAAGGAAAAATCAGTATGTAAATTGGGGGTTTGGGCTTGGATAATTGCAGGCTTTGATTGAGTAATTGAAGGGGCAATTGTGGTCCGATTTCAATGTTCTTGGTATGTATAGAATCGTGAGAGGATGAGGGTTCCGGTTTTGTGACTTTTATTGAATTCCATGACGTGGGCCAGGGGGTCAGGTTTAGCCAAATTCGGAAATTGTGCCTAATTTTGATAGTTTTCGAATGGGTTTCGTCGCCCTAGCATGTTTTGATGTTGTTAATCTGATTTTGATAGACTCGGAGCATTTGGGAGCCGATCGAGGGGCAAGAGCATTGCGGAGTAGCTTTCGGGCCGGTTTCAGGTAAGTAACGATTGTAACTCTTGACCTGAGGGTATGAAACCCCGGTATTTTGTATTGTTTTTGATAAATGGGGTGACACACATGCTAGGTGACGAGCGTGTGGGCATGCACCGATAGGGATTGTGACTTGGTCCTTCCCGTAATGACTATTAAGCCACGTGTTTGATTTGAAACCTTATGATATCATATATTTTAGAGACTTATACTTATTTATGGGTTGTATGCCATGTTTGGGGCCTTGTGCCGACCTGTTTAGACCCTCAGGGGTATTTTTACACTATTCTCACACTATCTTGATAGAAAATTAGTGAACTCAGTCATGTTTACTATTTGTTTCTATTTTCAATGTTATCACACTGTTTTAAAACTCTGAGAGGTATTATGGGTTGAGCCCGTGAGTTGAGATGAGTTTCCCGAGTGGCTTGTCAGGATGACTGAGTGAGACCGAAAGCCGAGTATGTGAGGATAGTTATGGATCGGGCTGCACGCCGCATCAATAAATATATATTATATGGATAGGGTTGCATGCCGCAGCAATATATATTATATGGATTGGGCTGCACGCCGCAGCAATATAGCGCTTGGGCTATAGGGGCCGCTCCGGAGTTTGTACACCCCAGTGGGCGCAGTCGACTATTATATGGATCGGGCTGCACGCCGAAGTGTATGTTATATGGATCGGGTTGCACGCCGCAGCAGTGTATGTATGTATGTATATATATATATATATATATATATATATATATATATATATATATAT
>MDKH01129968.1:0-74596 GCA_005239495.1 Nicotiana undulata
TTGCCATTTTATCTGTTATTGTTTGGTGAGGAAGAGAGTAAAAGCACGAAGGGTGATGCCGTGAAATAATAATTGATTACATTGCATAGTGAGGAAGAGTGTAAAGCACGAAGGGTGATGCCGTGAAATAATAATTGATTACATTGCATAGTGAGGAAGAGTGTAAAGCACGAAGGGTGATGCCGTGCCACGATTCGTATTTATTATAAGCACGAAGGTTAATGTCGTGCCATGACTTTTATTGATTATAAGCACGAAGGTTAATGCTGTGCCATGATACATCGTACATTTCATTGTGAGGAAGAGAGTAAAAGTACGAAGGGTGATGTCGTGCCATGATACTTGATTACATTGCATTGTGAGAAAGAGAGTAAAAGCGCGAAGGGTGATGCCGTGCCATTGTTACATTTCTGGTGCTTATACTTGTTTTCGTTGGCTATTGTGTTAGATTGCCTCCCTTGTTTACTTATACCTGTCAATTTGACTGCTTCATTGCACTTGCTTCCCCTTTTCTGCTCCCGTATCCCTCACTTGTTGCTTATCTCTTGCCTTGTAATATCCTTGTTACCTGCTGTAGAATAGGACATGTTATCGTTATTGTCAAGTCTAGCCTCGTCACTACTTCGGCCGAGGTTAGGCTCGGCACTTACTCAGTACATGGGGTCGAGTGTACTGATACTACACTGCACTTCTTTATGTTGTGCAGATCCTGCTCCCGGACCCCGTGGACCGCTCTGAGGGAGTCACCTTCAGTCCACATTGAGCTTCAAGGTATACCACTGGCGTTCGTGGACCCTGGAGTCTCTCCTGCTATTGTGACCTATTGTCTTACTTCTCTTTCAGTTCTAAAGACAATATTGTATTTCCTTTCAGACTTGTATTTAGTATTCTTATAGCTAGTCTGTGAGGTTGTGACACCCCGGTTTTGGGATTTTGCGATATTGTTGTCTTTATCGTTTCATTATGCGTTTTGAAATATTATTAGTTTTCTGCTGTAAAACTTTTAAAGTGATTTGGGGTGTTTCAGTAAAAGTTGAAAGTTCATGATTCGGGATATTCCAGTAAAGGTTTGAAGATAATGGCCTTAAATACTGTTACGTTGTTTATAGATGTCAAAATGTTGTGTACGTTGGCTTGTCTAGCGGGTTCAACGTTAGACGCAATCACAGTCTGAAAGGTGGGATTTCGGGTTGTGACAGATGATGCTGAATATAATTCCAATCCGTTCAGATTAGCAAGAACGCCCATTGCAAAGTCATTCTTTACCGAGCTTGTGGATCCTAATTCTGATCTTTCGGATGAAGTAAGTTATTAAGTTTGTTTTTTGATTTAGTTTTCAACTGTATATGTCAAAATCTCAGGTTATTTTTATAGTATAGAAAGCAGGACATAACTTCAGCTTATTTTTATTGTATAGAAAGCAAGATATAACTTAAGGCATATTTTTAGTGCTGAAGTTTAACAATTAAAACTAAAACTTCAGCGTGTTTATGAATTAAAACTAAACCTCAGCTCCCCAATGTGCTAAAGTTTGGGAAATGAACTAAACAACTTCAGCCTTTATGCTGAAGTTTTGACATGCAGTCTCTAGTTTTTTTTTGTAAACTCTTCATTTGGTTCATTTGTATAAACTTCAGCTCTAAGATAGCTGAAGTTATTTAGTTCATTTGTAAAAACTTCTGCACTAAATAAGCTGAAGTTTTGTCCTGGATTAATTAGTTTTGTCATAAAGTTTTTTCAAAAACTTCAGCAGAAAATGCTGAAGTTATTTGGTTTATTTGTAAAAACTTCAGCACTAAATAAGCTGAAGTTTTGTCCTGGATTAATTAGTTTTGTCATAAAGTTTTTTCAAAAACTTCAGCAGAAAATGCTGAAGTTATTTGGTTTATTTGTAAAAACTTCAGCACTAAATAAGCTGAAGTTTTATCCTGGATTAATTTGTTTTGTCATAAAGCTTTTTCAAAAATTTCAGCAGAAGATGTTGAAGTTATTTGGTTTATTTGTAAAAACTTCAGCACTAAATAAGCTGAAGTTTTGTTTTGCAATAAAGCTTATTCAAAAACTTCAGCAGAAGTGCTGAAGTTATTTGGTTCATTTGTATAAACTTCAACACTAAAATAGCTGAAGTTAATTAGTTCATTTGTAAAAACTTCAGCACTAAATAAGCTGAAGTTTTGTCCTGGGTTAATTAGTTTTGTCATAAAGCTTTTTCAAAAACTTCAGCAGAAAATGCTGAAGTTATTTGGTTTTGTTTGTAAAAACTTCAGCACTAAATAAGCTGAAGTTTTGTCCTAGATTAATTAGTTTTCACATAAAGCTTTTTCAAAAACTTCAGCAGAAAATGATGAAGTTATTTAGTTTATTTGTAAAAACTTCAGCACTAAATAAGCTGAAGTTTTGTCCTGGATTAATTAGTTTTGTCATAAAGCTTTTTCAAAAACTTCAGCAGAAGATACTGAAGTTATTTGGTTTATTTGTAAAAACTTCAGCACTAAATAAGCTGAAGTTTTGTTTTGCAATAAAGCTTATTCAAAAACTTCAGAAGAAGTGCTGAAGTTATTTGGTTCATTTGTATAAACTTCAGCACTAAAATAGCTGAAGTTTTATTTAAAAGCCTTTCGAAAAGATAAATTTACCCTTTTTATTAAAAGACTACTTTCTCTTCAAGCAAACCGCATTCCACTACTTTGCAAATACTCTGTCTCTCTCCCTTTCTTCGCTTTTACGAACTCAAAACGATTTTCGTCCTTGTTTTTTTTTCTATTTTCAACTGTTTGTTCGTCATTATACACCTACATCGCAATAACTTTATGATTTAATTTCTGGGTTTTGTTTGTGTTTGTGATAGTCATGTTCGATAGGGTTTTATTTGTTTTTGTGCTAGTTATGATGCAGATTTTTTTTGTTTTTTTTGTGTTTAATTATTGGTGAACTTCAGCTTGTTTTTGTTTATGAGCTGAAGTTTTTCCTTTATTTTTGGTGAAACTTCAGCATATTGGGGAGCTGACGTTTTTATTTTGTTTGGGAGACCCTTCAAAATATTTGGGAGCTGAAGTTTTTGTTTTGTTTTGGTTATAGCTTAAGTTTTTGTTTTTGTTTTGGTGAAATGCTGAAGTTTTTGAACTTGTGTGTCTGTTTTGTATTTTGTACCTGGTGAACTTCAGCTTGTTTTTGTTTATGACTGAAGTTTTTGTCCCGGATTAATTAGTTTTGTCATAAAGCTTGTTCAAAAACTTCAGCAGACGATGCTGAAGTTATTTGGTTTATTTGTAAAAACTTCAGCTCTAAATAAGCTGAAGTTTTGTTTTGCAATAAAGCTTATTCAAAAACTTTAGCAGAAGTGCTGAAGTTATTTGGTATATTTGTAAAAACTTCAGCTCTAAATAAGCTGAAGTTTTGTTTTGCAATAAAGCTTATTCAAAAACTTTAGCAGAAGTGCTGAAGTTATTTGGTTCATTTGTATAAACTTCATCACTAAAATAGCTGAAGTTTTTCCTTTGTTTTGGTGAAACTTCAGCTTGTTTTTGTAAATGGGAGCTGAAGTTTTTGTTTTGTCCTTGCTGTGTTTGTCTTCTTTAAGCTGAAGTTTTTAACTGATATCTTTTCCTTTATTTCAACATATGGCTTCTACAAATCCTACAACACCTTCAAATCCTACAGCACCTTCAAATCCTCTAGCAGATAAAGTATCTAAAAAGCGTACACTATCAAAAGCTCCTTCAGACCGTATTGATCCACGACTAGGGGAAATATATTTTGAGTTTGGACATTGGTTTAACTGTCGTGCTTACTTGAAGGGTAACCACGATTTGAAGAGTTTAATAAAAGTTTTCTTGACTCCTGCACAAGAAGAAAGGCTAACTAATGGTACTTTTCGGTATATCTTGGGTATGGAGAACTTTAAATGCAGCATGAAGTTAGTTCATTGCTTGTGTCTTTCTCGTATATACACCAATGATCGAGACTCCATCAGTTTCAAGATTTTTGGGCGTACTGTCTCGTTTACACTTGAAGACTTTCACATTATGTGCGGCTTGAGGATCACCGCACATAATGTTGAAAAAACAGCTAGACGAGAATCCACGATTTTGAAACGATATTTTCAAAGGTCTAAGGGTGTGACATTGAAGAAGATTAGAGATTTTATGTCCACTAATGAAATGCCGACTGATGATGTAAATTACAAACATATATGTGAAGTGATGACGATGTTGTTAAACTAATGAAAATTCTTATTGTGGAGTCTATATTATTTGGTAAAAAGAATGAATTAACGGTGCAAGAGGATTATGCAGCCATTGTTGAAGATGACAATGCTTGTGCTGCTTATCCTTGTGGTAATGTCTCTTATGAGAGGCTCATCACGTCAATGAAAAGTGCATTGGATAATCAATCCAAAGAACACTCAACTGAGTATGTTGTTGGTGGATTTCCATATCCATTGTGTGTTTGGTTCTATGAGCGTTTCCCCGATCTTCGGAAGAGGTATATAAAAGCTGACGAGTACCTTGATTCGCCTCGGGTTCTCAGGATGTTACGTTACATATGTGTGGGAGAGCCTAAATATAATGAACTTCAGAGATGTTTCGGTAATCATTCTGTAAGTGAATGGTTTTTTTTTGTAGTTTTGTTAACATGTTGACGTATTACTTTTATTTTATTTTCATAACATACTTTTTTTGTATTAAACAAGAATATCGGAAATATGAGGTGCTGGATATAATTCCTACAGAAGAGGAATTGAATTCAATGCCTTTGATCGGACAATTGCCATGCACCAGGATTCGTTCAAGAGTACCTAATGTGGTTCCTTAAAGTGGTGAATCACCACGTAGTCGGACTCGAACAAAAGAAACCCGTCGAACTTCAACTGTTGAATCACCTCGTACACAGAGTCGTTCTAACCGTTCTACAACGGCGTTTGACAATGACTTAGTTAATACAATATGTTCTGTAAGTTTTGTGGTGATTTTTTTGTTTTTGTTTTTGTGTTGTTGTAAAACTACAGCATGTTTGTAAACTTCGGCATTCTAGTAGCTGAAGTTTTGTTCTGTGTGTGCTGAACTTCGGCATTCTATGTGCTGAAGATTTGTTGTTTTTGTGCTGAAGTTTTGTTTTGTTTGTGCTGAACTTCAGCATTCTAGTAGCTTAAGTTTTTGTTCTCTTT
This sequence comes from Nicotiana undulata, assembly GCA_005239495.1. Taxonomy (NCBI): domain Eukaryota; kingdom Viridiplantae; phylum Streptophyta; class Magnoliopsida; order Solanales; family Solanaceae; genus Nicotiana; species Nicotiana undulata. The sequence continues at coordinate 5,168 of MDKH01129968.1, forward strand.
GCGATGAACTGCAGCAATCTAGTAGCTTAAGTTTTATTCTCTTTCTTTTGTACCTGAAATTTTGTTCTGTGTCTCTATACTAGAGGGTAACGAGCGAGGTTAAAAAGCAAGCAGAAGCAGAAAGAAAAATAATTGCGAAAGAAGTTTTTGCGCAGTTTAAAGAGGAAGAGCGAACTGCTATTGTTGATGTGGTTTTTGGAAAAGTGAAGGTAAGCTAATTTATAGAGAAGTCTTTTTTTTCCTATGCTAATGTTATTTAGACTAATCATTGTTAGTAAAAATTTTCTAGGAATATTTTGATGAGAAGTTTCAAGAGTTGGTTAAGATTGTCGACAAATCAAATGCTACAGACGATGCCTCCATCATGAAGTCTCGACAATATGATAGGATGAATTACTCATTTGAGCATGAAAAAGTTACACCTGTGGGAGATCAACGTGTTGAACAATAATTTAACTACGAACATCCCACTGTTGATCGACCAAGCAAAGACGTAAATGATGAACAGTTATCAGCTCTGAATGTTGGAAGCAAGAAAGGTGTAGATGATCAAGTTGTTCATGATGAAGGAGCTGCACCAAGATTTACTTTGGGCAGTGATTATGCACCTGTTGCTACTGCAGAACAGACATCAAGTGATGCGTTTATCAATAGTGAGAGAGGTGATCCGTTTGGAGATGCACTTGCTATTTGCGCTGAATCGCTTTGATAAATAGGACACAATAAATTTATAGTACGGGTATAATATATATATATATATATATATATATATATATATATATATAGGTTATTTATATGTGCCCCCTGTGTATGAACATGCAGTGGAAGCAAATACAACTGGAACTCTCTGATGATGCTGAATTTAATCAAGATACAGTTGATAAAACGCTTCCAGAGAATACTCAAATGCTCCTTGATGTTGTTGCACAATTGGAAGAACCTGGAGCTGTTGATACCGACAAAAGCATGCAGGAAACCACAGTGCAAGAGAAATGTCAAGGTATTCTTTAGATCATGAATTTATTATATTTGATGCAAGTATATTTTTTACAGTTTGAAATTTTACATACTTTATTTATTTATATTTTTTGTATATTTTTTTATTATTATTTTTTAGAAGGATTGGATGTAGCTTCAAAAGAAATTGGTGAGATTCTTCGGCAATATAAAAAAGCAGAAATACATATATTCACACCTGTTGGCTCACAAACAGGTGTGAATTTGTGTTTGTATTATTTTAAAATTTAGTCAGTATTATCTAAATTAAATTATTATTATTTTGCATGAATATATATATGCATATCTAACCCTAATCAAAGTGCATCAGTTGGAATTCAAACACCATATGTGCACTTAGACTAGGTAGTTATTTTCTGCATTTCAATTACAATTTGTTTTGTTTTACCTAATGTGTGTTTTGTATCAGTTGTTTTTATGTATATATTTTCCTTGCTTTTTGCAGATATCATCTGATGCATCACAACTTCTTCCAAATCCTAAGAGAAGGAAGATTTCCATGTTTCCTAATGTTATGAGCGATACCAGTGATATCCTCAAATTTAATCTATGTTCATTTTCAGTTGGTAGTACAAAAGAGACTCATTCTGAAGGCAATTCTGCTGCTGTTGTTGTTCGTGAAGAGAGACAAGAATATTGTGAACAGCAACGAGTTTTTGAAGGATCTGCCACCATGGATGTGGAATTTCCCTTTGCTGCTGAACAACAGCAGTTAGCTATGACGGGCCAGCAGGGAGTTGGTCAAGTTGGTGGTAGCATGGCTGTGGAATCTTCCCCTGCTGCTGAAATGCAGCAGTTAGTTGTGAGGGAACAGCAAGAAGAGCAACCAAAAAGAAATCCAGTTAAAAAAGAGAAAAGGATTCGTATGGAAAGTATTTGGTTGAAATCTCCGTATGTTGTTCCTAAACAAAAGCGAAGGGGGAAAGATTGGAAAGAAGGAAAGTATAGACGAAGGTGTCCCTTCCATTATGTTAAATGAGACAATGGAGTTATCGGAAGATTTGATGACTGGTTGAAGAAGGATGATGCTGAATATAATTCCAATTCGTTCAGATTAGCGAGAACGCCCATTGCAAAGTCATTCTTTACCGAGCTTGTGGATCCTAATTCTGATCTTTCGGATGAAGTAAGTTATTATGTTTGTCTTTTGATTTAGTTTTCAACTGTATATGTCAAAATCTCAGGTTATTTTTATAGTATAGAAAGTAGGATATAACTTCAGCTTATTTTTATTGTATAGAAAGCAGGACATAACTTAAGACATATTTTTAGTGCTGGAGTTTAACAATTAAAACTAAAACTTCAGCATGTTTATGAATTAAAACTAAACCTTCAGCTCCCCAATATGCTAAAGTTTGGAAAATGAACTAAACAACTCCAGCCTTTATGCTGAAGTTTTGACATGCAGTCTCTAGTTTTTTTTGTTGTAAACTCTTTAAATCAAACATGATGCAGCTATTTCACATATTTCTTTTGTTGTTGTTCTATTGCAGCATATGGAAGTGGTCATATATTTCTTGCGGAAACAATATTGCTATCACCTTCCAAAATATTCAAAAGCAAGATGTGCAATTACAGATTTACTTTTTGATCAGTATATGACCAAGCTAGGTACTCTTCATCCTACAGACGATGAAAAGGAAAAAAATTTAAAAGAGAGGGAAAAGGCAAAAAGCAAATTAAAGAAAAAGAGAAAATACAAAAAACAGGATGAAGAGACTTCTAAAAAAGAAGAAAAAGAAGAGGAGTTTTCGGAACTTTCATTGTATACTTGGATTGGTGATGAATCAACTGGTGAATTGGTAGCTAACTACGTAAGAGGCACTGGCCTCTCATGTGGTATCTCATGGGCATGTACTGAAAAAGTATTTTTTCCATTTCGACATCCGCCAAAAGGAAAGCAGAAATCAACGCACTACTTTTTTGGAATTCTGAGCTTTAAAGAGAAAACTATATATGTGTATGATTCCTTAAAAAATACAACATATGAAAGTGCGATTAAACATGTCGACATTTATGCCCGCTTGATCCCACACTGTCTCCAAAGCTTGGACTTTGCGTCGCACAATAAAACTTGGGCGGAAAATATTGTGGATAAATTTTAAATTAGGTGGATGAAGACACCCCTGCAGGTTAACAAGTACGTGTTTGGAATATCTTTTAACGATGCATCTTATGTTTATTATTTTTTCTTCTTGTCTTAACTATTCTTCAATTGTTTGTATCATGTGTTTTTGTAGTATTGAGTGTGGTATATATACTCTTAAGTTCATGGACATGCGGTTGAAGAGAGAAGATGTCGATACTTTTAATGAAAGGCAGGTACTGACATTCAGGAGAGAATTGGCTGCAAATCTGTGGGCTCATGCAATGTGGAAAAAGGAAAGCGACTATGATAATCCAGAAGAGATTTTAGGAGATAACTATGGACAACATGAAAATAGTTTGTGTGAATTTTTTTAATAGAGTGTAACTTGTAAATGAAAAATAAAATTTTTCTTTTTGTGTTAAACTATTGAAGGCACCTTATATGCTGAAGTTTTATAACTGAAAAATATTTTTTTTTTCTTTTTTTTTTTTCAAGGATGTAAGTGAAAACGAAATTTGGATTTTGTGAATATACATTTAAGCATATCTAAATTTATGTGTTCTCTGTCTTTTAAATCTTTCTTCAGCCTAAGATATTGAAGTTTTTCATAAAGCTCTTGGGGACTAAACTATCCAATTAAAAACTTCAGCACATAGTGAGCCTAAGTGTTTGGAAGTGAACTAATTTAATTCAGCATCGTATGCTGAAGTTTTTGGAAAAGCTCTTGGGGACTAAACTATCCAATTAAAAACTTCAGCACATAGTGAGCCTAAGTGTTTGGAAGTGAACTAATTTAATTCAGCATCGTATGCTGAAGTTTTTGGAAAAGGTCATGACTAAACTATCGAATTCAGAGATAAAAACTTCAGCACATAGAGCCTAAGTGTTTGCAAATAAACTAAAAAGTTTCAGCATATTGTGCTGAAGTTTTTGGAAAAGGTCATGACTAAACTATCGAATCCAGTGATAAAAACTTCAGCACATAGGGAGCCTAAGTGTTTGCAAATAAACTAAAAAGCTTCATCATATTGTGCTGAAGTTTTTGAAAAAGCTCTTGGGGACTAAACTATCCAATTAAAAACTTCAGCACATAGTGAGCCTAAGTGTTTGGAAGTGAACTAATTTAATTCAGCATCGTGATCTGAAGTTTTTGGAAAAGGTCATGACTAAACTATCGAATCCAGGGATAAAAACTTCAGCACATAGGGAGCCTAAGTGTTTGCAAATACTAAAAAGCTTTAGCATATTGTGCTGAAGTTTTTGGAAAAGCTCTTGGGGGACTAAACTATCCAATTAAAAACTTCAGCACATAGTGAGCCTAAGTGTTTGGAAGTGAACTAATTTAATTATACATTTAATACTTAACCACCTACTTGTCTTGTCACATTGTATTTGTCTAAACGTAAAATAGTAAAACAGATCTCAAAAGCTACTTTTACATTTATTGATAATAAATTGATTAGGTGCACTCTTTGGCTATATTTACAATCTCTTCACTTGAAAATTTATATTCATCCTTAGTCTTTTAGCATTTTTTAAAGAAAGAATATCTGGTGCAAGTGGAAGTAAGAAGCTTTAATTGTAGAGTTTGAAGTTTGATTGGAACAGTAACGTACCAATGTGTAATCTTATGCATAAGTGGGATCAAACAAAGGCTTATTCGGAAAGAGTCAGACCAAATTTTATTGTGGATGAGTCATTCCAGCACAGGCTTAATCTTGAATGTTGTTGTGAAGGTTATGCAAGCTCATTTGACAAGGTTGTCCAGCAGAAGAAAAGAATGTGTCATGTCTACAATTTTCTAGTCATGGAGATATTCATTCCCATGGGGGATCTTCAAACCTTAGATGAGTCTCAATCAGTAGCACCTATTCCTCTTCATTCCCCTATGTCTCATGTCTATAATTTTCTAGTCATGTAGACGTTCAATCCCCTTGGAGATCTTTGAACCTTAGATGACTCTCCATTAGTAGCACCTACTCTTCATACCCCTATGTGTCATGTCTATAATTTTTCTAGTCATGGAGACGTTCATTCCCCTGGGAGATCTTCGAACCTTAGATGACTCTTCATCAGTAGCACCTACTCCTCTTCATACCCCTATGTGTTAAGTCTATAATTTTTTAGTCATGGAGACGTTCATTCCCCTGGGAGATTTTCTATAATTTTCTTTGTTGTTGTTGTTGTTGTTAATTGTAATTGGTAGTGAAAATAAAATTAATTGTGTGAATAATGTGATCTCTGTCTTTTAAATCTTTCTTCTATTTGCATTATCAAATACGTTTGTTTATTTTGTCTTAGGTAGAAACTCGTAACACTATACTGAAGTTTTTACAAATGAACTAATTAGCTATAGAATCCAGGGATAAGAACTTCAGCACATAGGGAGCCTAAGTTTTTGGAAATGAACTAATTTACTTCGGCCTAATATGCTGAAGTTTTTCATCAAGCTCTTGGCGACTAAACTATCTAATTAAAAACTTGAGGACATAGGGGAGCCTAAGTGCTTGCAAATGAACTAATTTACTTTAGCCTAATATGCTGAATTTTTTTTAAATTGATACTTATCTTAATTTAAAACTTCAGCACAAAGGGAGCCTAAGTTTTTGGAAATGAACTAATTTACTTCGGCCTAATATGCTGAAGTTTTTCATAAAGCTCTTGGCGACTAAACTATCTAATTAAAAACTTGAGGACATAGGGGAACCTAAGTGCTTGCAAATGAACTAATTTACTTTATCCTAATATGCTGAAGTTTTTTTAAATTGATACTTATCTTAATTTAAAACTTCAGCACAAAGGGAGTCTAAGTTTTTGGAAATGAACTAATTTACTTCGGCCTAATATGCTGAAGTTTTTATAAAGCTCTTGGCGACTAAACTATCCAATTAAAAAATTTCAGCACATAGGGGAGCCTAAGTGCTTGCAAATGAACTAATTTACTTTAGCCTAATATGCTGAAGTTTTTTTAAATTGATACTTATCTTAATTTAAAACTTCAGCACCTAGGGAGCCTAAGTTTTTGGAAATGGACTAATTTACTTCGGCCTAATATGCTGAAGTTTTTCATAAATCTCTTGGCGACTAAACTATCCAATTAAAAAATTTCAGCACATAGGGGAGCCTAAGTTCTTGCAAATGAACTAATTTACTTTAGCCTAATATGCTGAAGTTTTTCATAAAGCTCTTGGCGACTAAACTATCCAATTAAAAAATTTCAGCACATAGGGGAGCCTAAGTTCTTGCAAATGAACTAATTTACTTTAGCCTAATATGCTGAAGTTTTTCATAAAGCTCTTGGCGACTAAACTATCCAATTAAAAAATTTCAGCACATAGGGGAGCCTAAGTTCTTGCAAATGAACTAATTTACTTCGGCCTAATATGCTGAAGTTTTTCATAAATCTCTTGGCGACTAAACTATCCAATTAAAAAAATTCAGCACATAGAGGAGCCTAAGTTCTTGCAAATGAACTAATTTACTTTAGCCTAATATGTTGAAGTTTTTTTAAATTGATACTTATCTTAATTTAAAACATCAGCACCCAGGGAGCCTAAGTTTTTGGAAATGAACTAATTTACTTCGGCCTAATATGCTGAAATTTTTATAAAGCTCTTGGCGACTAAACTATCGAATACAGGGAAAAAAATTCAGCACATAGGGAACCTAAGTGTTTGCAAATTAACTAATTTAATTCAGCCTAATATGCTGAAGTTTTTTAAATTGATACTTATCTTTTTCGCATTTACTTTTTGTCTTTTATCACCTACTATTTTACATTTACATTTATTACTTGAAAATTAATGAGGCTGAAGCAACATTGACCGTCTACTTGTTTTACCACCTACTTATCTTTCACATTGAATTTCTCTGAACGTAAAACAGTAAAAAAGAACTGAAAAATTACTTTTACATTTATAGATAATAAATTGATTAGGTGCTCTCTTTGGCTATATTAATAATCTTCTACTTCTATCAAACTTCTTTAAATTTATATTCATCCTTAGTCTTTTATTTTATTTTTTGAAGAAAAGAATGTCTGGTGCAAGCGGAAGTAAGAAGGTTTCAATGGAACAAATTATGCAGAAGTGGGAAAGTTTGAAGTCTGATTGAAACAATAACGTTCCAACGTTTAACCTTTTCAAAAGTGGGATCAAATAAAGGCTGATTGGGAAAGAATCAGACAAAAGTTTATTGCCGATGAATCATTCCAACACAGGATTAACCTTGAACGTAGTTTTCAAGGTTATCCAAGCTCATTTGACAAGGTTGTCAACCAGTTTGAATGTTTTAAGTTTCCCACCTGGGACGACTATTCCATGCTGCAAAACGACCTGAAGAGTCTTCCTTCTCTTATGGACAGAGTAGTAGTTGAACAAAGTGAGTTGCGTCGTGAGTTCAACAAGTTGAAGACGGGTCTCATTGGATTTTGTGGTCTTTTGCCCGAGTATCCTATAGTTATCTTCGATTCTGATGATGACGAGATATTTCGAGAAATTGATGAGTACTGTTCTGATAGTGGGAATGATGCTTAGTTTTTGTAATCCTTTTTTTATGTGTTTTATATTGTGCTTTGTTGTTAATATTTTTTATGATTCTGCTTTTTGTTTTTGTCAATGTATATGATGGCTGTTTTGTGGTGTTTTTATAAATAAAACTTGAACATTTTATGCTTAAGTTTTCTGTGTGTGTGTGTGTGTGTTTAAGGATATGTATTTCACATACAGTTTTAAAATGCAACAAAAAATAGAACCAAACCTATAAGCCTGTGCAACAAACTTGTAAGCCTGCGCAACAAAAAATGAGTGGTTTGTACTTCAGCAATATATAAAAGAGGGCAAGAGTTTTTTTTATTTGTACGAAAACAATTACATTTGAAATATATCATACAAAAATGAAAGTCTAAATTCAGACCAAGAATTATTGAACGTTGGAGTATTTCTCAGTGTGTTTCTTGGAATATGGATGAGGTGCTGGAGAGGATAAGCAAGTTGTTCTATTATGCCCAATTTGTTTACATCGACTACATTTGGTAGACTTCCATGGTACTGATTCAGTCGCTGGCATATGCCTCTTCTTTTGTCTTCTTCCTTGTAAAATCTCCACATCGGGAGGTTTTGTGACCTCAGATTCTACATTTGGTAGAATATCCATGATTTTTGATCTCCCACAGTATTCACATGTCCTTCATATGTTTTCAACCATGTTTCCTTTGAATACCATTTTGAGCAGTAATCAGATTTTTGCAAATATCTCTTATTAATAGCAACAATTGCATGTGGACAAGGCAATTCATCAAGTTGGAATTCCAAACAGTCACAAGTTCTCTTTTTTAAGTCCACAATGAATTCGATTCCTTCACTATTTATTCTAAACAACATTGAATCAAGGTTGAACACCTAAGAAGGAATAGAAAATTAAGATAAACTATATTAGTGTATTATTGATTCAAAAAAAAAGTAAAACAGAACAAAATTTCAGCTACAAAAGAATGCTGAAACTCATTGCACATAGGGGAGCCTAAGTGTTTGAAAATAAACTAAATAACTACAGCATATTGTGTTGAAGTTTTTGGAAAAGGTCATGACTAAACTATCGAATCCAGGGATAAAAACTTCAGCATATTGTGCTGAAGTTTTTGGAAAAGGTCATGACTAAACTATCGAATCCAGGGATAAAAACTTCAGCATATTGTGCTGAAGTTTTTGGAAAAGGTCATGACTAAACTATCGAATCCAGGGATAAAAACTTCAGCACATAGGGAGCCTAAGTGTTTGCAAATAAACTAAAAAAACTTCAGCACATAGGGAAAAACTCTTGGCGAGTAAACTATCAAATACAGGGAAAGAAACTTCAGCACATAGGGAGCCTAAGTGTTTGCAAATAAACTAAAAAATTTCAGCACAAAAGAAATATACTCACAATCATTTTGCAAGGCAAGTCCATCTTCTTAGTCATCTCTTCTTCTGCCCATATAGATACTCTGTAAAACGTTTCATTTGCTTTTTTCCTCCGTTCGTAAAATCACTCTCCCAACTTTTCTTGGATGTAATCTAACATTCTTAAAATAGGCATCTCTCTTGCTTTTAGGAACACGGAATTCATTGATTCTACAATGTTTGTTGTCAGCATATCATAACGTCGCCGTGGGAACCATGCTCGAGCCCATCTTTCTGGAGGCTCTTCCATCATGTAATTGTATATTTTCTTGTCAACACTTTTGAGTTGAGACATTAACTTATGAAAATCTTCACGTTTGTATGACCTTGCAGCACTTTGAAAAAGATTTATCACCATGGCTTTTGCATGTCTTTGTTTTAAATTTTTCTCAAAGTGATAGAGGCAGATACCATGGTGAGCTTCAGGATAAACTTTTCTAATCCCATTTGCAATCGACCGGTTTCTATCTGACAAGAAAACCAGTTCATCACGAACTTGAATTGCTTTTCTCATTTCTTCGAAAAACCAAATGTATGCCTCATTGTTTTCTGATTCTGCTACACCAAAAGATAGAGGAAATATTTGATTGTTTGCATCCTTTGATACAGCAACAAATAGAACGCCACGATATTTTGACTTTAAAAACGTTGCATCTACTGCAATAACAGGTCTACAGTAGGACCAACCAGATATTGATGCTGCAGGAGCAAAGAACATGTAACAAAACATGTACAGTGAAACACAAAAAAACAAATCACAAGATGTGAAGTTTAACTTCAGGATGATCGTTAGTATTTCTTATGCTTACCGATTCTGCTCGTCTCTTTTTATGCTTGTGTACGTTCCTGGGTTTCTATGCACCATCATGTGTAGGTATGAAGGAAGAATCTGGTAGTTCTCTTCCGGTGTTCCCCTTATGAAAGCAACAACTTTTTGAATAGCGCGCCATGCCTTGTGATATCCAATGCCAATTCCAAATTTCTTTTTCATTTCATTTTCTACAAGGCTGGTGTAACCTCTATATTTTTGTCTCGAACATGTTCTAAAATTTGTTCACTTATAAAATTTGATGTAGCATGCCTCTTATTTGATTTTCTTGCATCAACTGAGCATTCATGGTTGTTATGATATTTTATCACTCTCAAAAGTGTAGAATTTTTTATTCTGGTAGCACGCACAATCCAACCACATTGCTCCTCAATGCATTTCAACTCATATCTCTTTGAACATGATCTAACAGCTGTGAATTCAACCTTTTGGATTATCTCCAAGTTGTAGAAAAATTTAGTAATATTTTCCTTGTTCTCAAAAATTGATCCTACTCTTACTTCCTCAGGCAATGCATCATGCCTAAGTATTTTACATGGTGGGGATTCTTTCAGCTTTCTCCTCACTCTTTTTCTTGATTTCTTAGAGGCACTAGAAGTTTCAGCAATCTCATCAACTGTATCTGATGTTACCGGTATTAATTCCATATTTTCTTCAACTTCGTTGTTGCATATCATTGTAGAAGGCAACAGAAAATTTTGTTGGATTGTGTGTTGGTTGTCAATTTGCATTATTAGATGTCCTTCTTCTTCTTGCTCATTGACAAACTGGTAGGAATTTATTGGAGGAGGGGGTGATTTTTGTAGCATTCTATATTAGAAGCAGATGAAGGTTGTTGCTCGTTGTCTACTACCACTATTGGATTGTTGATAATCAGCAAATTGTTCTGAAGCAACTATACTGTCAAGAGTTTGGTTGAATGTTTCAGGTTCTGAACAACCTATACCGTGAGAAATATGTTGTATTTTGTCGATGACAAAATGACAATTCTTGTAGGCTGGATCAGTTGAGAGAAAATGTATACAAGTACTGAGTTCTTCATCTGAAGTTACAGGCATACCTTTGCTTGTATTTAGTTTGATATCAAACCATATTTTTACGAAAAATCTGCTTGAATCAATATTTGTAACTTCACCAATTTTTTTCAGGAAAGAACTGAATGATACTTGTCTATTAATAAGAACAAGCTTTGTATCATGATCCAAGTATTTGAAGTCTGTAGTCCACCTCCCATTAAAATTAAGTACAACGCAAATTGAACTCATCCTATAGAAGCATGTGTTAGTGTCAAGTATTAGGATAAGAATTTAATTATGAAAAAAAGCTGAAGTTTGAGAAAATGTACTGGAGAACAAAGATAATGAAAAAGCTGATTAATGTAGGACAAAAGTTAAGCACAAACTATATTTTTAACTTGAGCATGCAGGAGAAAATTACATAGCATATTGTGTTTGCAAATAAACACAATATAGTGCTGAAGTTTTTGGAAAAGGTCATGACTAAACTATCGAATCCAGGGATAAAACTTCAACACGTAGGTAGCCTAAGTGTTTGAAAATAAACTAAAAAACTTCAGCATATTGTACTGAAATTTTTGGAAAAGGTCATGACTAAACTATCGAATCCAGTGATAAAAACTTCAGCGCATAGGGAGCCTAAGTGTTTGCAAATAAACGAAAAAACTTCAGCATATTGTGCTGAAGTTTTTGGAAAAGGTCATGACTAAACTATCGAATCCAGGGATAAAAACTTCAGCACGTAGGTAGCCTAAGTGTTTGAAAATAAACTAAAAAACTTCAGCATATTGTGCTGAAGTTTTTGGAAAAGGTCATGACTAAACTATCGAATCCAGGGATAAAAACTTCAGCACGTAGGTAGCCTAAGTGTTTGAAAATAAACTAAAAAACTTCAGCATATTGTGCTGAAGTTTTTGGAAAAGGTCATGACTAAACTATCGAATCCAGGGATAAAAACTTCAGCACGTAGGTAGCCTAAGTGTTTGAAAATAAACTAAAAAACTTCAGCATATTGTGCTGAAGTTTTTGGAAAAGGTCATGACTAAACTATCGAATCCAGGGATAAAAACTTCAGCACGTAGGTAGCCTAAGTGTTTGAAAATAAACTAAAAAACTTCAGCATATTGTGCTGAAGTTTTTGGAAAAGGTCATGACTAAACTATCGAATCCAGGGATAAAAACTTCAGCACATAGGGAACCTAATTGTTTGCAAATAAACTAAAAAACTTCAGCACAAACAGAACAAAAGTTTTTTTTTGGTTATTATGTTTTTTTTTTAATTTTTATGGACGATTAGTATGTTTTTATCTGTTTTTAAATCAATGATTCTTGTTTGAATGTTTTTCTGCGCTTTTTTTAATATTATTTCTCTATAAAGTTAAAAAAAAACCTTAATTAAAGGAAAACTTCAGCGGTTATGCTGAAGTTCTTTGAAAATGAATTAAACAACTTTAGCATATATGCTGAAGTTTTTGGAAAAACTCGTCAAAAACTATAGAAAGCAGTACAGAACTTAAGCATATTATTACTTCTGAAGTTTAGCAAATAAAAGCTCATTAATCAATTCGTCATTGAAAATCTCAGGTCTCATCATTACGTACTAATTTGTACCATGAAGATCAATCAGATTCGAAAACTGAATTGCAGCACTTTCATTTTGAATTTGAATTTTTGAATTTCGTCTGGTTCAAATTTCTGGTTTGGGGAGAGGAGATCTGAGAAGAGACGGAGTGATGGAGGGGAATCGGCGAAGTGTTTTGTGCGTGATGCAAATCGTAAAGAGTTTTTATATGTTTTGTCAGGGGTAGAATTGTCGTATTATTATCGATTTTTTGTCAGCTGGCTACCAAATTAATAATTTATAAAAACGGAATATAGGTTAAAAGATGGCACAAATATAAGAAAACGCCTTATCCTCAAAAGTGTCCAGTCTGTTATATTTCCCTCCACCGTGTCTGTGTGTCCGATCACACAACAGGAGAATCAGCCAACCATTGTGTGATTGTGTCAGTGGCCGCGCGTCCTTGTCACCACCACACGCACACCCCTCTCTCTCTCCTCTTTGCCGCTGCCACCACCCTTCTCCACAGGAAAAATACGTTCTCCGCTTGGACAAGGAAATACAATACTTTTGTTGTATTAACTTATTATTTTTACAAAATTTAGACACTTCCAATACACAAAACTAATTCTCGTACAGCAATCCAAAACCAACTCTGTCATAACTAAAATTCAAACACTCACAAAAACCAGAACAAAACGTTTTCTTAACCAAGTAATTAATCTGAATTATGGACTACTAAAGCCAGGCTTAGAAGGCTTCATGAGTTTTATATACCCTCTAGAATTCGAGTTTTGAAGCCTATCAACTCCACACATAGCATTAGCTGCAAAATTTCAGAGGCTAACGTGGTCGCTCCGGAGCTTTATGCAACATTGGTGTCAACTCCGTTTCTCCATCATCGTTCTCATTATAGTCGTCTTCTTCCAATTCTTCATTGTGACGAAGTTCTGCAATTTTTCTACGCATATGCCGACGCCATGCAGCTTGTATAAAGCTGGCAGCCCATGTTCTCCATTGCTGCGAGTAAAATCTGAAAGTGTGCTGTACCTGTCGACTCTGCAGCCGTCTGAACTGAGATGTTATGTACTTCACTTCCTCTGCTTCTAAGGCAAATGCCTCTACTTCTGTGAGTGCCTTTACAGTCCTAGTGGATGGAGGCAAGTTTGAAGCGGATTTAGGATCCAATGCCCATGTCAGCAGTTCCTCCCCGCAGAAGTCATTTTCTTTCAGAATACCTCTGTTGAAGAAACCACTTCTTCCACCATCAGTTGTTACACTCTCTAGGTGACCACGGATTATAAACAACATTTCACCAACCGGGTCCCCTTCCCTAACTATGTACGTATTTTCTGTGCATAAACTTGGTTTCAACCGCTCACAGATTGCATCAAGCAACCTCTCGTCCATGTTCTCAAACAAGGGCACCTACAAAGTGGGTAATTCACTATATTACAACAAATTCACATTAAGGTTTCAACATATAAAGGTACTCCAATATTATCATGCCCAAAAGTGTAAGCTTTCTTTTCACTTCTATGCACACTTATCAGATTTCTCAAAACTCTTGAAGATACTGAAGGAGGGTTATCAGTAAGAAAAGAGTACTTACCCTTCTGACCAAATTCAAACAAAGATGCCGCTTAATATCCCTCCTAAGATCTTTTGGCAGATTTTGCACCAAACTCTCTTCATCTACTCCTCTAGTTTCCAGCCATTTGTACTGATCATAACGTCGAACTCTCTCCCTTAGCTCAGGAGGAAGTACTCTGTGATGCATCCACTGCTCTGAGTCACGCCTTTTGACCCTCATTTCCTCAAGGCGTACCGTCAGAGACTGAAGATAGGTCTGTAGGGAACAAAAGATTCCTCAAGTTTCAACATTATTGGAATGTATGAACTTAAACGCTTTCCTAATACAACAAATATTACCTTTATCGGTTAAAGAATTTCCATGTTCCTAAAGTTTAATAGTAGAATAGTGTAAATCAAGCAAGCATTCCCCATAATCAAGCAATTAGCAGTTGTTAGAAGACATTTCTCCCATTTGTTTAGGACGTAATAAGGTAGGTTATGCAATCCCTCCATTTTTACTGTTCGAACCAATCTGTATTAGGAATAATATGGAACAAGAAAGACCTAATTCCTTACTTTTTCTTCCACTCTGATTAAACAACATCAGAGAAGGATAAATACTAAAATAGGAGGTAAGTCTCCTTCTTTTTCTGCTTCACCTTCCGTCTCCTACATCAAGCAGTTAGAGGAACCGAAGGAGCCATATGTTTAAAATGTTAGCAATATGAGAAGGCAGTTCTATCATTATTGAACTAATATTAAGCAAAAGCCACAAGTCCTTTAAAGGCCAACTTGACGCGAAGAGAAATAAGATCTGATAAAATCCCAATGGTGCTTATCCGATTTTGAATTCCTTGGGTCAATTTTCTCAATACTAGACTGTCAAACAAACATGCAGTTGTATTTAACTTTAAGAAAAACGTTCCCAGAAAAACCAAAACATAAAGGCCTCTTTAGTCAACGCACCTGCATGTTTCCAATGAGAAGAGCAAATAGTAGGAGTCCGGAGATGGCCAATATTATTGAAAAGAGATTTTCCAGAGTATAGGTACTGGTTTCAAGCCCCTGACCAAGTGTGCTGTAAAAAAATGAAATATCAAACTAGTAAGCTCAGGAGGCCTTGTAAGGCGGCATTGACCAAAGGGTGATTTTCTGACTGTGGTGAACACCAACATGTACAGCAAAAATTATGAGGCAGACGAATGTTGACCAAATACAAAGTGCGCAAAGGAGGGAAAATAACAATATTATTAGAGGCATCATATAGCTGAAATTTTACCTTAAATTCTGCAAGCCCCACCACAAACAAAAACAATATTTGACAACGAAATCCTCAGAGTCAAGAACACCAGATGTTACAGCTCTTGCATATATCCCATACTGAAAGTTTTCCTCCTCAGAACATTTCTCGTCAAGAACACTCTTACCAATTTCTTGCCATTCTGTCACATTAAAGTTTGCTTCACGTGAACAATACAGATAAGATAATTTTTCATTGCACTGCTCATTTTCACTACATGCTTCATTCCAACATGTATCTTTGCGTTCGACGGATAACAGGTACCAGAAGGCCCCGAATATCTGCATATCACAAACAAAAGGCTTTAAGCATTTCTGGACTCTTGAACGATGGCCTTCTCATCATGTTTGAGATTCCGCATTGGTTATGAACTGGAGATAAATTAGCTTCTCCTAGTACCATAAATAATCAAATACTAATAACTGATGGAATTCTAGTTAACAGCTCAGGTTAGGATGATAACAAAGCATGTCGAAAGGAACAAGAAATAAAAGGATCCAGTCTACCAATCGAGGTCGGGTGAAATAGATAGGAGTAATGTACAACTTGAGTTCAATAAGGAGGATGAAAAGAATGTAATGCAATGTCCAAAATGTTGGCCCTTAACAAATGCATCCTATGAGTCACATTAAAGTAGTCCAAGGCACAAAGCTATTTCTACTATGAGATCTAGAAAAAGGAACAGCTATCACAGAATTTCCATATTCTAGACCAAGAACCAGGAAAAAGCAGAGTGGAAAACCAACCACCTATAAAGGGTCTTTTAGTAAGCATTATGATAAAAACTAAGCTTCACTAAATACTAAAGTGATTCCTTAAGAGTATGGTAGCCTGATGTTTTATCGTGTTAATTATATACATTCTTATTGTATGTAATGACTGGTCACCTTATGTCGAACCTTATCAGGCAAAAGAATTCACGATAAATTCTAGCAACATGAGTTGGTAATTCTTCTTGTCCCAGAATGAAAAAAGAAAAGCAGTAAACAGTACTACCAAATGCAATAATGAACAGACTTGAGAAGTCACTTACGTGACTAGCCAGCACAAACCACAACAGATAATATGCAGCACCAGCCCAAGCTGTTTCTGCAAACACCCCCGCAGTCTTTTTCAAATCCGAACTTAACGGAACAAATCGCAAAAATCTAGGAATATATTGAAGGATGAGGATGACCACTAACGCTTCCTTTGTACCCAATACATACGAACCTTTTGATCCATCAAGATATCTCGCTACCACAATCTGAAGAAGAAAAAAGCACTAGAAGACATAAATCAAGCAAATACCACCTTATGGAGAAACAAAACAATGGTAAAGTTATAGTTAAAGCTCTCTGAGGAAATCCAGATGTTTTTATATTATCTGTCTACTGTGGCTGCTAGTACTAAAATAGGCGATAGGCATATGTGCCCCTCTAACTTTCTGCTTTTGATTGTCTATTGCTGGAACAAAAGGTGCATAGAAAAAACAGGTATTATTTGTATAATGCTGTGTACAACTAGTAAAATAGGTTGTATGCATGTCTGTTACAGAGAGAGAGAGAGAGAGAGAGAGAGAGAGTTCCAAATAGAAAACAGTAGATCCGAAAGTTAGTTGAATGCTGAATGTGCACAGGCATTATTAGAATAGTCAAAGGCATAGTAGGAACCTGCGGTAAAGGAAGAACAGAAAGAAGATCCACCACAAAATAACGCTGGATATATCTGCTTGCTATTTGTTTGGGATCTATAACAAGCTCGCCTCGCCCAAAAACACGGGAAGAGGGAGCAATGTAAGCCGTTCGAAATTGGAGAACCATGCGAATAACGTAAAACATATCAAGTATTGTCCGCATACTGATTACTACTTTTGCTAAACTTTCATCTATATGGAGACACATCCCTTCACTCTTAAAAACAGGAAGGAAGAGAAATAGAGGATCGACAGATACTGCAAAAATACACGATATGACCAATAACCTATTCCAGAACAGGAGAGACTTGTCTTGAGGATCAAATATCTTTCTATCTGAAACTTTAAGATCTTCTGGAAAAACTGCACGGGTAACACCAGATTTCAATGTTCGGCCAAATGTCATTAGTCCCTCAGATCCTCTTTTTACTCCCAGTTTTATCGACTTGGATGGGTTGTTTGGACGCCCACCAGTAGTCATCCCCTCTATATTAAAGCCAAACTTTGTCCTTCCAGCCATATCGGATCTAAATGATAAGTCCGAGTTAGCTTCCTCCAACCTGCAAGAAACAACAAGGAAAACTTTTGGTGACTTATAAATTATAATAGACAACTAGTTCATTCCAGGAATTTAAGGGTTAGAGGCTGTCTGAACAATTACAAGCATATGCTTCAGTATAGGACAAAACAACTGAAGTGATAAAATATGCATGCCTAGTACTTGAAACTCTGCAACACAATTAAAGAAGAATCGGTATGCAAAATGTGTTTAAAGACAAGATAGAGCATAAAGAATCCATTAGCTGCCTAATGCAGCAATTTAATTGTTTGGTTTTTGATAAGGTTAAATTTTTTAGGATAAGATAACTATCCCATATAATACACAATGGTTATGTTTTAGCACTTTGTTCAACCTCTTGGAAGTCCTCTTTGAGATTGAGAGGTCTTAAGCAAATTTCTTTGTGAAGCTAAAGGTTAAAGGTCCTCCTCTACATAGTCGGGAAGATGTAATTTTGCCAATATGTATTGGTCATAATTCAGAATGCAACGAAATGGGGTATGTTCTGTATTGTGTAACTGGCAGACATACAAAAATGACAAAAGGAGCAATTTAGTATTTAGAGTTTGCGCAAACACATACACGAATATAGACCGAATAGAGAAGAAATATGGGAATATACAGATAGGGAAAAAGAAATGCTTCAAATAAACGCATACCTTACAAACTTTTCTTTTTGTCCTCCAATAAGCTGAGACTTGTAATTACCAAACATTGTATTGAATCACTTGCATAGAGAGTGGAGTTCATCAAAACATCAGGCATATGGCCATCCACATCAACTACTTGTGTATTGACCACTGTTACTGCAATTCAATTTTGAGGCAAAATTAAATAAGGAGTCAGCAGATTGTAGTCATTGCAAACCGTACAACAGTCTGTAAATCGGCATATAACCCTCCACAACATTTAACCAATTCCAATTGTTCCAAAGCCATGTTACTCAAAAGAGTGAAATACAACACCTAGAAATTTCAGAATTGTATTTTCTTTGTAGTCCATGCCTTCCCATTTCGTCAACCAACAAAAAAATTAAAATGAAATGTAAGGGGGAAGAAACAGGTCGCTGGATATTAATATTGTTTGGTTTCTCACTCGGTGTCCGGTACCCGCTTTGGAGCCAGACTAATCCGGATTTGCACCGTATAAGGCCGATTAAAGGGGAAAGCCCTGCTTCCTACCAAGATTTTTTTTATTTTCAGGGCTCAAACCCGTGACCTACGATTTAGGGTGGAGAGATCCTATCCATCCGCTACAACCTATTGGTGGTAAAAGATAGTTAGCTAGATATTTATTTTTTGTTTCCCACTCGGTGTTCGGTACCCGCATTGGAGCCCGACTATATCCGGACTCGAAGCCGAGACCTCTGGTTAAGGGAAGTGCAGTCTCATCCACTACACCACATCCTTTGGTGGTAATTAGCTAGATAATTAATTAATGGCAACGAGAAATAGCCTCAAAACTCGTTACGCATGCATGCATGCATGCATAACAAGACAACATACAAATTCAATAAAATACAATTTCTTGAAATTTGAAGTTTCTAAGGCAATCGTACGATAATATCAGTGTGTATCGATAAGTGAGAGAAATTAAAAAAACCGTAAATTTCTCGCTCTGATCGACAGCAACAAACGACGATCATCACCAAATTGAAGCCAAAAAAAAAAGGTAAAAGGAGCAAGCCCTCAATTTTTTTCAAAAGGGATCAATTTACAACCTCAAATTTGTTGTCTCAGGAAAACGAGAAAGATATTGGAAAATTGAGAGAAAAAAGGCTAAAAATAGAACTTACCTGAACGTCCTTTAACGTTGAATCTTCAGGATTCTAATTTACAAACTGCATCAAATTGCTGGAGAGAATAGCTTTTCGGAGAGGCGGAGGGATGAGAGGAAAGTGAAAAGGAGAAGACGAAGAAGGAGAGGGAATTAAGGGAAGAAGTTTTTCCAAATAGGAAAGAAACTTTTGAAGGATTTTGTTATAACGGATTTTGGGTCAACAGTTGTCGTTACGACGTTCAGTTTCATAATTTTCTTGTTTCTCCACCTAGTTAACGGGAAAATAGGGTAGTTAAAAGAACTGGAAAAAGTAACACAAAGTCTAAACTGGACAGATAAAATAAATAAGAGTTTAACTTATATAAATGTGTTTATAATTTGAAAACCAATGTTTCCTATGGCGACAAGTAAAATGGACCTGATAATATAGATTATTTTTTTAAGTGCGGTAAATTTTAAAAGAAAAAAGTCACTGAGAATAATATATTGAACATGACATGGCATTTTAGCACCTGAGCCACAAGGGTGAACCTTTTTATTTTCTTCTTTTTCTCTCTAGTAAGGAATTTCGATCAGGAATATTTTGAGCATTAAGCACCTTATACTGTTTAATTCGAATTAGATCTGATTTTGTTTTTTATGCATGCAAATCCTAAAGGTACCATCACGCACTTACTGAACATTACACATGGTCAACTCCAAATGTTATCAATTGACCCATTTGATGTCATGTTGTGTGTTTCTACTGATTTTTTTTTTCTTTAAAGAGAGAATATGGCTTACTTTCCATATATAATTAGTTTTTTTTTTTTTAAAATCCTAGAAGAGAGAATATAAATCTACTATAGTTGGTGTAGTAGAAACGACAAACTTTTTTGTAAATTGAGACTCCTTTTCTCATTTGCTAGCATATCCTTCTTGGCAAGGCAAACAACCTTTGCCAAGGTTTCAAAGGAATGATAGATCTGAACTAACACATTCACTAAAATCATCCTTTTTGTATGTATATAAATTTTTAGATGAAACCACACATAGATAATAGACTAAGAAATATACGTGACATATTATTACCAAAATATATATATATATATATATATATACGTGACATATTATTACCAAAAAATAATATATACGTGACATACACTTCTTGTGTGAAGTTTTCATCTTAACGAATCAAAACAGTTTGTAAAATGCTATTTTTCTTCTGCAACGACTGCATGATATACGTTTCAATATTTAGGGAGAGAATTTTTGGGACATCACTATTAAATAGCTTCATGTGTGAATTCTTCAAATGTGAACTTTATAATAAGGTTATTCGATCTATTAATATTTTTGTACTCTCGTCTGTGTTATTTTTTGAATGGTAAGATCTTCATCTCCGTGTTAGCTCAGTGAACGTATGTTTTAATTTGAACCGCTAAATTATTTTTTTGTCTCCTTTAGTATTTCACTCGTTATTGTCTAATTTATCATCGGTAAAAACTTCTTTGTCAAATTTGGCAATTCACTTGGGATTAGGATCCAAACAACTTGCTCTCACCTTCATTTTATGTGGGACACAAGTATAAAAAGCCCACTTATACAGTTTTATAAACTCTTTCTCTGGCTAATCCTCCTCGTTCACTTGAACTCCAAAACATCTGACTTTTGACCAAGTAGCCAGGATTTTATAATTTACTCCATCAATCAGAGATAATAAGTTATATGTTTTCTTTATTGTTATGGAGTGCATTTCAAACGGGGCGGAGCGGGGCGGGTTTAAGGCTATGCGGGGCGGGGTGGGTTTAAATCTATGCGGGGGCGAGACAGGTTGAAATACTTTTAATAAAAACTTATGTGGGGCGGGTTACGGGTCTATGCGGGTTTTCGCAGGTGTAAACATTTTTTTCTTATTCTGTAATCACCATATGAGCCATAATACTTGCTTCTCAACAACTTTGTTACAGAAGACCTCAAATGCCTCTTTCAGAGCCTATAGAAGTTCAAAATGTAGACATCAGAAAGCATATCCCAAATTGTTCCCAACAGCAACAATTGGATATACGTTGTGAAAGAGAGAATTATTTGCAAAACAGTTGTTCACAAATGCCATATACTTGTCATGCAGCTCAATAACCTTCATAAGTCCTAACAAAGACCTGAGGAAAGAGAGGGGTACACACGGTTGAACCATCTCTGTACTATTACATAAAAATTCAAATTAAGTAAAATTTCAGAGAAAAAATAAAAAAAAATTACAATTTTTCGGTTTATTAAATTGGAAATGGAAGCCAAAATATAAAAAGGAAATTAATAAGTAAACAAAATGAAAATAAAAAATATGCGGGGCCGGGCGGGACGGGTTGAAATCTTCGCGGGTTTACGCGGGTTTGCCCCGCAACGGCATCGCACCGCATAATATTTTACTACCTCAATAAATGACCGAGAGCATTCAATAAATCTTCTTGCTATCCATATGCATTTGTGCATTGACTGTAATAACATAATGGAGTATATAGTTTTGAATATATGAAGTCTTAATTAATACGGAAGGAACAAGTAAGACTAGTGATTAGTTTAAGTCACAATTAAAGGAAAACTTACATTTTTCATCTGTGGACCACATTGGACGTAGTATAAATGTGATACGTTAGTTCATTGAGGTCCTCATGAATATTCCCAAATGAGTGCTAAAATTAAAGCTGAGGCTTTAACAGTTACGAATTAGCTTTACAATTTGATGATAATTATATGTGTAATCAAAGCTCTAAAGCTAACGCGTGGCTAGATTCCTGCTGTTGTTTACAAAAATTGGTGATCACTCAATAACATTATATTACTAGTATAATTTTATTCTTTACTTCTTTAATCCATGCGCCGTTGGGTTTTGGTCATTCAGCCGAAAGTTTTAGAAATGTCCATCTCTTTTTCTCCCTCACACTAACATTATTTATACTGTACGCAAATGGGAGGGGACCATACACAACTTTCCTGGATACGACACATTAGTGATTCCACATTATTCTTTTGTTAAACGATCGACCATATTCCTATATTTTGCTCAAGAACTTAAACCATAAGATGAAAAATAAATAAAAATAAAGGGATAATCCCTTTTGACCCCTAGTTCCTACTGATAAATTTTGATTTTGGTCATTGTGTTATATATCGGGCTAAATTCATATATATGTGTATATGGATTAGTTTAAGAACTGTATATATCACCCTCAAATATGGAGTAATTACTAACATAAAATTAAGATATAACTCATAGATAAATAAATTATATAACAATTAATAATGCGAATAATTTGTAAAGATTCACAAGCAAAAGTATCAAAAAGGCACACTTCAATTCATTGAAATTTGAAGGTTAAACGAGCTGATGCCACAAAGATCATAATCAGAATTTACCGATATTTACATGACTAAAACCGCAATTTCCATTTAGGAAAAAAAAAACATTACTATATTGTTTTTAGTTAATTGGATTTTGTTAATATTCTACCAAATCATTCTCTCTCTCTCTCTTTTGGGTTGTTATACAATTGGAGAGGTAGAGCTTATCCAAAAGTCCGTCCATGCAAAATCTTGCAAATTAACGTAGTTAGAAGTCACGTGGATCAACGAAAATGACCGAAGAAGAAGAAACTGGAGACTCCATCCAATTATCCGCAGATTCACCATTCTTGAATTCAAGTTTTTTCATGCACCACAAATCTCCCCATGAAAATTTATTCCAACGTGGGATTGCCTCTCTAACTGGATCATCAACTCCAACTTCAGCCACCAACAAACTACACTCTCTATCATTTCTTCCCATGTTGTGTGCGAATGCACAAAGATTTTTCATTAGCCTCGGACCTTCTTTCCCTTCCATGTGAATTCCATATAGCAAATAAAACCCAAAACTCTTGAAAATATTCGGGATAGATGGCACCCTTAGCCATGGCATCCAAGAATCCAAAACCCTAGTCCCTAGGCAACAAGCATATTTTAAAGGTGATATGCCTCTCACTTGTAGCTTATAAATATCTTTAGTGTTCCAAACACTTAGTATAGCAAAAGTTGGTGGGAAAGATCCACTTTTTGGGTCCCAATTAAGGAGGGTTTTCTTTGGTACAGCCATGAATGTTCCAAAACTAAGGTTGTTGTTTAGGATAAGGTTTATCTCTTTGGGAAAGAACTCTGAGTTTGCGAAAATACGTCGATAAAATGACTCGGAGAGTTGTGGTGAAACTCGAACAATGGCAATGTCCGATGCTATGGACTTGTAATGAGCATGAACTGGTTGCACCAAAACTGAAGGAGTACGAAATTTGACGTAATTGCATTTGGAGGTGAATAATTTGATAGAAGCTTGGTTGTTGCTGTCCGTAGCCATATAAGCGTATTTTGCTCCATTGCTTCTGCTCCATTCTTCTAATTCCTTAACTAGTTTTGTTCCAATGCCAAGTCTCCTAAAGTTGAAAATAACAACAAAAATAATTAATATAGATTGAATAGTTAGAAAGGTGTGATGGAAAGCATGTTAGACAACTTTGGATAATTAAATTATAAATGGTTTTTAAAATGGTAAAAAAGTAGGAGACAATTTTCCATTGTTCTAGTCATTTTGGGAGTCTCCCATTGATGTTTGTAAAGTAAAATTAAAGGTGCTTTGGCCCATATAGTTTAACTTATTCAAACATACTGTGAATTAAAGAATATGTTCCGATAGCGACATAATTTTTCATAAAATACTGTTTACACTCATCATTTCTATAGATATGAATTTGGATAGTTGGAAAGCATATCCTTTGCCTTATTTCTTCGCATTTGTGCGTGCATCTTTAAGATTTAAAGTATAGATTCTAATATTCTATCATATTTTGTTGAAGTTTCAGTGAAAAAGAAAAACATTATTACGGCAAAATTATAGCCCATATATATACCTGTGTTGAGATGAAACTCGCAGGCCAAGAATATAAGCAATCTTTACGTAAACTGGACATGGAGTGGAGCCTTTGTTTCCTCTGGTTACAGTCTTTATACAACCTCTAATTATTCCAACAATTTCTCTATCTTTTCCACACTCAGCTTCAGCTACCTGTTCATCATTACAATTAGTTAATAACATATTGGCCGTCATGAATTGAAAATCACTTGATAGTATTAAAATTATGAAGAGTAATTAAGAAGAATTAATCTAAATAGAGGCTCATTAATTACCAGCATGAGATGTAAGGGGAGGTTGCGAATACGGCTAATGGGGTCACCCATGAGGTCAGTGAATAAGGATGGTTGGCCTCGTTGTCCGAAATCGCACTGTCCCTCCAACTCTTCCACTGCCAACTTGTCTCTTTCTTCATCGTATTGTCTCACTATCACTACTGTTTTCTTATCTTCTGCAGGCAGATGATCTTGATCATTATTAGCTGCCAAATTCGCTGCTGTGATTTTAAGCGACATTATATATATATATATTTAGCTATGCTACTGGTGTAGCTAGCCGATAGAGAGGATAATATATCTAACAGTGGGAAAGTTGAAACTGTAATATAATCTGAGTTGAGCTAAAACTTGATCTTCCATCATCCCATATTTATACCAGCTAAAAAGTGAGTACCATATATACTGTGGTCCTTTCATGTTACTACTTATAAAGATGTGGGCCTGCTAACTGCTGACATGGCGCCATCGCCGGTTTTAGAGGACCTTTTCCATCTCTATTGCTATTAATTAATTAATTCTTGTGTGTTATCGTGCATTAGCGGCTAGTTCATATGTATGGTTAGAGATTATGGTATCTCGCTCAAAATCGGGCTCGCCCCTTGTGTGATTAATCGAGAACTGTATAAAGATTAAGACTTCCCTACTATATAAAGGGGGTCTGATCAGCACATCACATTCACGCAACATAAAATAATATACTATTATTTCTAGCTTTTATTACCTTGTTAATTTGTTCATATATCAGTTTACACATCTCTTGATTCAAGGGTGATCGAGCTCGAGAGCCAATGTTATTCGATTCGTGTAGATTCCATTTATTTCTTTTATTGTCAATTTCAATATTAATCTATTTTCTTAATTTGTACCAAGTTATATCATGTATCCTTAAAACCACGTATAAATTTAATTGTAATCCGACTTTAGGGTAAAAAATCTGACAGTGCAAATAAGTTTTACACTATCAGATTAATTTAACATATTCATGATATCAAGTTTGATATATCGTAAGCTAAAAAAATAGCGTAATAACGTGTCATAATCACTTAAATAATTGCATTGATGGCGTAAAATTAATTATAATG
The DNA here is from genome assembly GCA_005239495.1 of Nicotiana undulata. Classification (NCBI taxonomy): domain Eukaryota; kingdom Viridiplantae; phylum Streptophyta; class Magnoliopsida; order Solanales; family Solanaceae; genus Nicotiana; species Nicotiana undulata. The sequence continues at coordinate 30,785 of MDKH01129968.1, forward strand.
TTAGTATATATAACTTAAACTATATTTAAATATATAAAGGACCAATATGCTGTTGCTAAAGGTAAAGAGGGTGCATGTATCTAATTAAGTATGCTTTATTATCTAATTGATGGTGATTGTTAATGTTTAAGCGGATGGTGTTCCAATAATTGTTGCTCTATTGGATTGACATCTTGTGTTTTAATGATGTTGGCAATGAATATAGTATCCCCTTCTTTAATACTACTATCTCTTTTTCGAATAAGTCGTTCCAATGGTTAAGTCTGCATGCGCTGCGAAAAGAACCATAGCTAGGTCAAATTTCCTCCTCTTCTTTTTTTCCTCACCAAGTCGAATTTCCTCTAAGAATAATTAAATTAGTATGTAGAAAAGAACAAATATTTGCATTGGTCCTTATACTACTGCTGAAAATTTCTTTATGCGTTCGGTAATCGTGCTTCTAGATTCAGTCAGAAAGATTAGAAAGCTGCGAAACAGTTTCTTCCAAATAAATTCCAAGTTTTGGTAAGGAAGATTCGTTATGGAGTATATATTAGTTATGAAGAAATTTCTTTGATTTGATAGTCCCTCCATTTTTCAAGTACTCATTTAAAGGTTAAAACAAAAAAGGAATACCAGGCCAACTATATATATTAATTAAGTAGAAACCAAATGCTTATGTGGGGAGCTAATGAAAAGTTTTTGTTAGCTCTAGGACGTACCTTTCCATTGGATATGAAAATAAAGTAGTTTCTTGGATCAATAATTGGGATGGGTTGGTGAGAATATCGTGGCCAAACAAACAGAGAGGGAGGGAGGGTTTATTGGCTAACATGTGGAGGGGGCTTATTAGGTGATAATAAAATCACATGAAATTCAATATATAAATAATCCATTTGCATTCTGCTTTGCCTTTTCTTACAAAATAATGGCTGATGACATGGGGAAAAAAGGTGACAAGTGTTGGATGGCTAAGAACGCACAACTTTTTCTTTTTCTCCAATTTTCCTAGAAATATTATTATTCTTTCTTCATGTGTTTCTAATCTTAACCTTTAATTTGGATTTAATGATAACCCGCCGCCTAAGAACAAATATGCACATGAAATCTGAACCTAGTGGCTGGGTTTAGTAGCTAGGGTAGTTTACCAATATCGTGATCTTTAATTTCCTTTTGGATAATGTATAACCCTAATTACTACTCATCCAAAATTATTAAATATATATATGTGATGTAAGATGAGTAGCCTAGAAATAGAACGATATCTATAATTCGATCTCATGGTATTTTTTAAAGTTTAGATCCTTCACGTCTGAGCACGCGAAACAGCTAGGATACCGCCTCCGTTGGGTTCAAGTTACTACAATAACAGTGTGAAAAACTAAAATGTTAATAAAATTTAACTCATTATAATTGACAATTTAACCTATCGTTCAGTTTATAAATCGATCTTGTTACAAACAATTATTAACAGGTAAATTCATTTTATTGCGTAAAAAATTATATTACTAAACTATAAGAACACAAAATTAAACTTCAATTCTGATTACTACTAGTATATTTTATGAGACTTCCTCTCTTCCAGCTTCTTCTTTTTTGTCTTTTTCCTATTTTTTTTGTTGTTACAAATTACTAGATGGAAAAGAGAAGACAAGAAGATTGGTAGTGCGTTGAAAGCAGATTATTTGCAGCGTATAGCCTTTTTTGAGGCCATGTTCTAAACTCTATTCGCGCTAGTTCAATAGGCTAAATTTCAGTTAATAATTGAATAAATTTTTATTTTTATCGTCCACTAAACTAACAGGGAACACAATTTAAATTGCTGCCTCAAAAAGGCCATTTTTGCAAACGCCCCGAAGAAACCAGGACGAGAACTTAAGTTTTACAAGATAGATGTAATTAAGATGAGCTAAATTTAGCGTTTAATTTAAATTTCTAAAGCCGAATTTCAGTTAAAATACAAGGAGTTAAGGAGTATTATGCATGCATGTGATGATGCAACAACAAATCCAGTAATCCAGTGTTATCCCACAAGTGCGAGGTCTGGGGAGTATAGTGTGTATGCATACCTTACCCCTGCCTGGAGGAGGTAACTATTTTCGATAGACCCTCGGATCAAAAAAGAATATGCATGCATGTGATGATGATGGATAATATGGCTATGCTCTATATATATAGGGGTATACATGGACCGGGTTGGTTCAGTTTTTATCAAAACCAAACCAAACCAACTATATCGGTTTGGATATTGGTTCAGTTTTGTCGGGGTCTTTTTTTTTGTTACATGAATTTTATTCCAATCTTACTTTGTTAAAGTTATAGATAAGGTTTTGATAAGTGAATATATGTTTAGTAAATATTGAAAAAATTGACAAACATATGATCTATTAAAATATTCTAATGGGAGAATCTTTTTTAGTTACACATGATAGTTATTTTCTTAGTCGTCTAATAATAATTTTCGTTAACGTACGCTTTCAAGGTTAACACATGAGAGGAACCCAAATATTTCAATATTTTTTAAAGAAAATTCAATATAAAGTCTTACAAATATATATAATTATATATTTATATATCAGTTTGGTTCGGATTTTTATTAATACCAAACCAAGTCAAATCAAACCTAGTCGAGTTTTTTAATCAGTTTTTTGGTTTGGTGTGATTTTCCGGTTCGGTTTGAACACCCCTACCAATATATATCTGCCTTTTTTTTAGAAGGATGTACCAATTAGTTGCTTCTACCTTATCTGAAAAGCATGTTCTAAGTTGAATATGCATATCTCAATATAATCATCTGTCTGAAAATGATTCTCTATTAAATTCTCTAAACAATGAGAAGAAACACATGAAGTATTGACGAAGATTGCAGAAAAAACGGTTATGATAAGGTAAAATAAATAATAATATTGATCGGCAAAGCATATTCTTTTTCATTGCAGTTGTAATGTTCAAGGAGAATATATGTTGGAGAAGCCTTGTGGTATGATTGTAATCTTGTTCTTAATCTTTTTCCCGGATTTCTCTTATTAATTTTTAATCTTTTTTCTGTAAAGTCCGAGTTAGGTCATAGGTGCAACTTGTTGCTTTAATTTATGTATTTTAATCTGGATACCAGACTCTGATCTCATTGCATCTTTATATAATACAAATCGCTAATTAATTACAATTTACAACCATGACTAAATGTAGGACTGTGTTTCAAGTTGAGGTGGTTGACTCCAAGAGTATTAATTCCGTACAATAAAAAAATATTAATTAGTGGTTGAATTTAGAAAAAAGCGTGACTGTCATGCATTGAAGATGGCTGAATTTATGCGGCCACAAATTCGAATTAATTTGACGCATGATGTCACTGAATTTCATCACTATAACAAAACTAAAGTCAAAATTCAATCTTTTGTGGCATTAAAGTTAATAAACCATTTTTGAATTACTCAAGTTACAAATAATTGGAAGGTCATGACATGTTTATTAATTACCTAGATAAAAGTGGTGCAGTTGTTTTTGGATAAATCATAAATGTTACAATGGATGAAGTTCACATGTGAAATTAAACCTATGCACGATGCGTTGTCTGTTCTAAATTTGCTTTATTGGCAAGAAAAAAGAACCAAGTGGTACACCGAATGGAACACTAGTCGGACTCAATTGGTTTAATCTTTTTAATGTTTCCTCTTGGCTTCGTATCTGGCTAAAGGAGTTATCGAGTTTTCATTCACTAATGCCTACTAGAACACAAATAACTACTTAATTAAAGGTCATGTAGCTTTTAATTAGCCACTTCACCTTTTTAAGTTCCAATCATACTCATACCTTTTCTTTTCTTTACTTTAATTTAATTTCTTTTGCGAGCGCTTTCAATTAAGATATTTTTGGTTTTTAATATTCCCATAAAATTGTGGTTACTTAGTCCCGACGGATGATAATGATTGATATGTCGTACGTGTTCAATGATGTTTTTATTTTTATGTTTTGGTTACTTAGTCCCAACGGATGATAATGATTGATGGGTAATGTCTAATGATGTTTTCATTTATCTTTTCCCTTAAAAGTTGATTCCACTTGATGATAAATGAAAGTAGTGACTGCTGACACCAAACTTTATAAAACTATTCCCAATTTCATGTAAAGATATTTCATTCATGGAATACACAACTTTATTTGTTTTGTTGCTTAGTATTCAAAATAAGATTTTTGTTACTTTAAGAGGATTTACTTGATGCTTATGAATTGAATTTTCATACCGTAATCTTAGAGGTTTCAACATGCACTTCCCTTCACTTAATATCGTAAAATATAAATAAAAACAAATGAAAAACGATATGAGGAGTGTAAGGTATGACCAAATTGAATGGTACCGTATATTCCTTCTAATCTCACTCCCCCACGTTTCTCTCTCCAATTCTCACACTTTCACCCACGTTTCTCTCCCACACTCACGATTTCTGTATCAAAATCTCATTATTTCTTCCATAGCCAAGGCACTGTCGGTACCTCTGCAATATTGTCCCAATGTTTTTGTGCCCGGGGAAGATGAGCACAAGCCTGGTCGATTTGATGGTTATGATTTCGGGTTCCTTCACATTAAGGTTTATCTCCCAGAGTTTGATTCTCAATATGTTCTAAGCTCGAACAGATCTTTTTATCTTTTTCTTTTGATGCTTCAATTGTTGGCGAAAGTCAATTTTCTTGTAACAGTTCGTGGGAAGATTTTGCTTAGGAAGATTCATACCTTCATCATGTTTTTTTGGATTCCATATTTAGCACAGCAGTTTCATAAGGAGTAACACGAGCATACAGGAGAATCACAGAATTGTAGCATAATTGGGATTTTCGACATAATTGCGTTTTTTGCAGAAGATTTGTAGAAGTTTTAGTCGTTTTTGATTTGTGAAAACAGAAAACAAAGCATCTACAATCAGAATACAAATAATCTACAATTTATTTACAAACCATTTACAAACTGGGTTCATTGAATTTTAATATCTCAATTCCCATTCAATTGTAGCATAATCGGGATTTTCGACATAATTGCGTTTTTTGCAGAAGATTTGTATAGTTTTGGTCGTTTTTTATTTGTGAAAACAGAAAACAAAGCATCTACAATCAGAATACAAATAATCTATAATTTATCTACAAAATATCTACAAACTGGGTACATTGAATTTTAATATCCCAATTCACATTCAATTGTAGCATAATTGAGATTTTTGACTTAATTGTGTTTTTTGCAGAAGATTTGTAGAAGTTTTAGTCGTTTTTTATTTGTGAAAACAGAATAATCTACAATTTATCTACAAATTGGGTATATTGAATTTTAATATTCCAATTCCCATTCAATTGTAGCATAATTGGGATTTTCGACATAATTGCGTTTTTTGCAGAAGATTGGTAGAAGTCTTAGTCGTTTTTTTTTTTGTGAAAATAGAAAAGAAAAAAAAACATCTACAATCAGAATACAAATAATCTATAATTTATCTACAAACTGGGTACATATTTGGACTCGACATGTTTTCCCTCAAATGTATGTTTCACATTTTAGATACATATTTTTGTCCAAAGTACTAAATCATCCACCTTTTTCTTACTAACACGCATCTGCAATATTGTTACGTTAGACGTAAGTGTTGACAGCCTAGAACAACTTGTATATTTTTAATTCTTTCAGTTGAGTTCCAAGTAATTAAATATTTTAAAAAGATGAGATCGAATCCATTAAAATCAGACAATTAATTAAGGAATTCCCAATATTAGCGCGCCTAAATAAGGAAGCCTACAGCTACAATGATTCCTTATTTAATGAATTGTCTATTTTTTGTAGGAATACTATTAGCATGGCGGGTAATATGCAAACTATGAACATATTTGGTAATATAGTTTCCTATATGGTATAGGAACGAAAATTTCCCATCACACAATACCTACAAAGCGGCCCAAGCCCATGAAGAGATTGGACAGACGACAAATGAGAGAAATTTAAAAATAGCCAGATTTACAAGTGGTCATTCAAAAATAGCCACAATTTCAAAAGTATCGAATTTTAGCCTCTTTTCATGTAAAGATAAATCTGAACGAAAACACTGTTCATAATCCGGTAAACACTCCAGCATAATATACTGGAATTCCAGTATATTGTACTCGAGTATGCTAGAAGTAAAGGTGTCTAACGGGCCGGGTTGACCCGGAATCGGACCGGCCCAGACCGGTTTAAACCGTAACCGGACTGGCCCGGTACGTAAGGGGCCGGGTGGGGCTGGGTAGGAGGGGTAGAGGGGGTTGGTCCGTTACATTTTTGTACCGGTTAAGTGGACCGGTCAAACCCGGTCAACATGAACAGTGTTGTGTACCGGTTTAACCGGACCGGTACAACGACTAGAATTTTTATTTTTATTTTAAATGTGGGCCCCACTTGAACGTTGGCAACGGTCACCCTGGCAGGGATCCGTTGCCCAACGGATGAATTGCACTAATAGCCCTTTTTGGGCCTTTTTTTCTTTAAAATTTAACACTTTTTCAATTTACAAAATTAACCTTCTCTAAAACTATAAATACACCCCTCCATCTTGTTCATTTCTTCACTCATCTCTCATTTCTCAATCTCAATTTCTCTTCTTCTCTCATTCTCCAATTTTCAAGACTTCAATTCATCTTCTAATTTTATTTGGCTCTTTTTTTTTGGAATTTAATTTATCGTAAAAGTTATTTTATCATTCGGATTTTGAAGTTTGAACTTCAAAATTGGAACAATTGACGTTTCTTTGTGGTAACATTGGAATTGCGTAATCATCAAGTGCTCAATTTATTGCCGAATTCGGTGCACTCTCTCCAACTCTTTCTCTAATTTACTATTTTATTTGCATATTTAATTTTTGCTTATCCTTAAATTTTACAATATGTTTAATGTTGCTAAAAGAGCGTGTAGAAAAGTTGCTAGTAGGGGAAATAAAAAAAGAGGTAGTCCTTCAACATCTGGTAGTAATAGTAATATCCCATTTACACATGTTTCCGAAACTTCGCCTAATGATAATATAGATTATGAACAATTACAAGAAGATTTTGGAATAGAAGATAATGAATTAGAAATGGAAGATGAGATACCAGTTACACCTACTAGTGCAGCACCTGGTAGTGTTGGAGTTACTACAAGGGGTGGTGGTCGTGGCACTAGTAGTAGACCACCTGTGGCTCCGACTACTAATCGTAGAAAAAGAAGTAAGGTTTGGAATTTTTTTGAGATAATTGAAGGTACTGACAGAGTTAGATGCAAACTTTGTAAACTTGATTTTAAACATCTGAGTGAAGGAAATTTAGGGGGGACTGAGACTCTTAGTAGACATATGAGAATTGGCCATCCCATCGAATGGGGCTCTGATGATGATGGAAATCAAACAACTCTTAACCCTACTACTGGAGGACTTATGAAATATGATAAAATGAAGGATCGTGAGGAGTTAGCAAAATAATTGCTTTGGGTTGTCTACCTTTTTCTTTTGCTTCTTCGTCATATCTTATTATGTATATTCAAAGGATTTATAATCCTTTATTTAAAGGTATCCCTAGAAGTACTTGTAGAGCTGATATCTTTAGATTGCATGGTCAATATCAAACATACATACGTTATTTGTTTGAACACCTTCCCTGTAGAGTTTCTCTAACTTCTGATATTGGCCATGCTGTTAATGGAAATGATTATTTGACAATTACATGTCATTGGATAGATGATTTATTTTGTATGCAAAAACGTATTATCGCTTTTAAATATGATGAAGATCAGAGTCATACTGCTGTTTTTATAAGTAGTACTATTTGCGAAGTTGTTCAATTTTATAATCTTAACCAAAAAGTATTGTGTATGTCTTTTGATAATGCTTCTAACAATACTGCCGCAATTTCATTATTAAAAATGCATTTGCAACCGCCACTTGAAGAAATTTTTCATGTTAGATGTGCATGTCATATTTATAATTTAATTGTTAAAAGTGGCCTTGATTTATTTTTAACTGAGATTATTCATGTTAGAAGAGCAGTTGGTGTTATTCAAGGAAATAACAGACAATCTAGAATTAAGGAATTTAAGAATAAGTGTACCGAGTATAATCTTAAACCAAGATTCATGCCAGACGAAATTGTTACTAGGTGGAATTATACTTACATATTTTTAAAATGTTGCTATAAATATAGATTTCCAATAACTGAAGTTGCTAATGCGCATTGTAGTGATAGAAACCGTATGTTAACACCTATTACTTGGGAGGTCATTAATGATGTTATTCAATTTTTACATAAATTTTATATAGCTACTGTTGAGTTTTCTGGAGCATACTACCCTACTGTTACAATGGTTGTAGTACATATAGCTGAAATTATTTTTCTACTCTTTGAATTTAAGAAGAAAGAAAAATATAAGGCCGCTGTTGAAGAAATGCAAGACAAATTCAAAAAATATTTCTTTCCAATTCCTCATATTTACTTAATTGGCGTTGTTTTAAATCCTTCTATTAAGATGGCTGATTGTCACCAATTAATCAATATTTTATATACTTACATGGAGATTGCACCAACTGAAACCCTAGATATTTTTACTTGTATGAACAATCTAAATGATAATTTACAAAAATTATATAATTATTATGCAAATATAGTTGATGATGTTGCTCTTAATGTAGGCAATGTTAACCCCAATATGCAGTGTACCACTTCTTCAAGTTCTACTACTTTGTGTGATGATGAAATAGTTGATAGTTATAATATTTTTACTACATTTCCTACAACTCAAACCAGTAGCAGGAACATTGATGAACTTAATTTCTACTTGCAGAAGCAAAAGGAGATGCGCACAAAGGAATTTTCAGCGTTGGGATGGTGGCGTGAAAATGAAAAGCAATTTCCTGTTCTTTCCGCTATGGCTCGGGACGTGCTGAATGTGCCAATTTCAACTGTTGCATCAGAGAGTGCATTTAGTCAAGCAAGACAACAACTAGGAGACACCCGTCACTCATTGGGAAGCAATGCTTTGGAAGTTTTAGTATGTTTCAGAGATTGGATTAGATCGGAACGAAGAAATCAAGGACGTGAAGATGTTGATAGCCCAGAAGACGAGGAAATTGGAGATATATTAACACATGGTAACCCATCTGAATTTAACACTCCAGAAGAAGGACAATCAGTTCATATTGATTATGAAGAACTTACAAGGGCAATGCAAAACCTTTGAATTTAGTACTTGTCAAATTTAGTACTTGGTTGTAACTTGTAAGTTGTATGTTGTAAACTTAGAAATGAATTTTGAAATTTGAAATACATGTTGCACTTACAATTTATAAGTGCAATTTTTTTCATAATCATTGTTATCTTTATATATTTTACTTATATTTTATATAAATTACAATACGTGTACAAAAACTTTAAAAAAAAAAATTGTAAACCGGCCCTGCCCCTTAAACCCCTAACCCATACGGTTTAGTTTTTACCCGGATTAACCTGAACCCGTTAAACCCGTTAAGAGTAAACCGAAACCGGCCCGTAACCCCTACCCGTCCAGTTAAAAAAAATCCTACCCGGCCCGGCCCACCCGTTAGACACCTTTAGCTAGGAGTCCAGTCTATTATTCTGGAGTTCCAGTATAATATACTAGACTTCCAGCAAAATATAATTGAGTTCCAGTATAATATACCGATCTAGCATAATATGCTGGAAGTTCATACACATATGCTCCAATCTCCAGTATATTTCCGCGTGTTGGAGTTCCAGCATAATATGCTGGAAGTTCATACACAAGTGCACCGATCTCCAGAATATTATGCTGGACCGGTCCCTGTTGCAGCAAAATAGTGACTATTTTTCAATGACTTTGCAAACGCTGACTATTTTGAATGACCAGTCCAAAAACTGGCTAGCCCGCACTATTTTACAACAAATCTCAAAGTGGACTAAGGCGCCGGGGTTTCTATTTTAAGCAACACTACGAATCTATTACTGTGGGAGAAATGGGGTTATTGGCAATCACAATATCTCCATTTTCATTCTGCTACGGGCTACTGACACATCCATAGAAATGGGTCAATCTTTGTGGAATAGGATGGGATCCTTGTAGAGTCATGGCTATGGTCTATCACTTGTTGAAGTTGATGTTAGGATTTTGCCCTGAATTTCTAATTCTATTAGGACTCCTTTTTCTTGAAGGAATGGAAAAAGACTCCTAAAAGGATTAAATCTCCTTAATATGTCTTATCCTTTTCTTGGAAGACAAGTTTTGCACATCTATAAATAAGGACCTCTACTTCTCACAAAAAAAAAACAACAATAACATCCACAATGTAGTCGTTAAAGAGTTTTGTTTAGGGGGAGATTTTTCTCTCAATAATTTTTCTTCTTTTATATTAGTTTTATCATATGTAGGTCAATTGACCAAACCATTATTATTATGCTTAGTTTAATATATTTTTCTTTTGTCGTCATGATTTATCGTTCATCAAGTTTTGTATTGTTAGTTTTCGCATGCACCATGTTATTTCGATCCCAACAAGTGGTATCGGAGCCAATGGTTCAGAGTCAATGGTTGAACGAGGTTGAAGACACATTCAATGCGTGTCTAGATCAAGACGAATATGAAGATTTATTCAACATGCTACATGTGTAGAGAAATTTACAATCACAATTGTATTCAAAACGCATGCTGCTGCATCTTTATTTTGTCTAGTTTTAACCAATACCAGTTTTAAGTCATGCTTACTTGCAACGCATGAGTTCCAATGCCAGTTTTAACTCATGCTTCTTTTTAATGCATGAGTTTATTTTTAACCCATGTTTATTCTTAACACGTGGGCTCCTTTTAACCCATACTTGGACTTCTTTTAACCAATATTAAGATTTTCAACCTATACCGATTTTAATCATGGCAAGCAGCAGTGATGAAGATTATGTGAAGAAGATGAATCAACTTTGTCAAGAAAATTCAGGCCAAGGGAAGATTGTTAGGATTTTGCCCTGAATTTCTAATTCTATTAGGACTCCTTTTTCTTGAAGGAATGGAAAAAGACTCCTAAAAGGATTAAATCTCCTTAATATGTCTTATCCTTTTCTTGGAAGACAAGTTTTGCACATCTATAAATAAGGACCTCTACTTCTCACAAAAAAAACAACAACAATAACATCCACAATGTAGTCGTTAAAGAGTTTTGTTTAGGGGGAGATTTTTCTCTCAATAGTTTTTCTTCTTTTATATTCGTTTTATCATATGTAGGTCAATTGACCAAACCATTATTATTATGCTTAGTTTAGTATATTTTTCTTTTGTCGTCATGATTTATCGTTCATCAAGTTTTGTATTGTTAGTTTTCGCATGCACCATGTTATTTCGATCCCAACAGTTGATTCAGTTCACTGCCATCTTTTCTGTTTCCACACTTTCATAGCTGTTTATAGTTGCCTCATCTTTTTTGTTTTTGTTTTTGTAGGGGTTATTTTTAGGCTGGTAATCTCTGTCTGCAGAAACGATTTGCGAATGGATATTGCAGATCACTACATGCAATTTCTTGTTCGGATTACTTCTTGTCGAGAGGACACATCAAATTGGTAGTCGCTTACAGAATAAAGTTGTGGAACCAGAGGCTGAACAGAAAACTATTCAGAAACTAATTAAACTGTTCCTCATATTGGTGTGTATATTGGATTGTGTGTGAGATAGAAAGAGAGAGCGCACCGGTGGCTGCTGAGAGAAATGAACAAAGATGCTTCTATTAATTACAATGAGAAGAAAGTATATAACAACTACTAGTACTTACAATATGGAAGAGAATGGGGGGAGGTAATATTTAGAAGATAGCTAGGGGCATGGTGAAAATTTGGACTGCACTCTTCACAGCTTCAACATCGATATCTACCAATTTTCCTGTCTTTGATGAAATAGTTGCACATTTCTTTTCTTCGGCATTGGGAACAAAACTTCTGGCCTTATCCTCAGAACAGAATAGCCCAACACTGCACACAGAAAACCACAACATATTGCAGATACTAAAACCGACAGTAAATAAAAAACTTGTGTATCACAAGGACAGTATGTTCCCGGCCAGTTACAGCTTGTAATGCATGACATTACCTTGGCTTTCCACGCGCATGAGCAAGTTGTATAGCAGCTGTATTTGCAGCTATCACTCCAGCAGAGTCATCAATAAGAGCAGCAAGCTAAGACAGAGAAATTTGTGAACACTGTTAGTTTCTACTTTCTACTGCTCATGTTGCTATTTATTTCATTACGTTCTTGTGGGAAAAGCGGCTTATAGATAAATTTGCTGCTACTAAACATGCAACAGAAGCAGACTATTTCATTTGACTATCCCATCAGCTATACTATGAGCTAAATTGTCACCATTATATAGCTATCTGGCTCCGACAATTTCTCTGTTTATGGGTTTTCAACCACTGGTGTATCGGTCATTGAAAATATGAAATCATGATCTGGCAGAGAAAACAAACCTGTCCAGGAGTGGTTATGAACACTATACTAGCATCTAAACCAACTGCATCTTCCACATTTTCTCTTTCTTTCTCATGCGGAATGACAAAAACCGGCTTAATTCCCCTGATACAGTTTGCTGTCCATTAGTATATCTCACAAAATTCCATGCATTTGATGAGAAAGACTAACCAGCTATTTCCGAAAAACACGGACATCATACCTAATCTCTTCTGCTATCTCGGCCCAAATCTCAACTGGAAGCAAGCTATCAGCATCGCCCCTCGACTGCATAGAAGCTTTGGAATCTGATTTTATCCCATGAATTACAATATATTTTCCTCTCTGTGCACCAGCATTCTTATATTTTGCCTCTACGACATCCCTAATCTTTCTTGAGATTGAAACTTTAAGTGGGGGTAAAGGTTGTCGTGGTACTTTACGAGCTGGTCTGCCCAACCAATCAACCATCTGACGATACCTATTGTCATAAAAGTGTGTCTGTAAACATGTGATATAGACGCAAACCAAAATTTCAGTTAAAACGTCTGCTTACATATGGTATCCGCCCTCGGAAAGATTCATGCTTTCTGGTGTAAAAGTTTCTGATAGAAACAATCCTGCTCCTGCAGAATTCACATTTGGATAAATGTAGCTAACTCTGTCGCGGGCAGTTGACATAAACAAGAATACTGCATGTCCAATCCCTGCCAGTTTGGTTGACAAGATCATATCATAGTATCTACTCTGCAATAAACCATGCATTAGAGCAGAATAACTTAGCCCAAAATAAAATAAAATAAAGAGTAAATTCTCTACTCTTAATGCAGGAAGCTCAAATACAGAAAAGTAAATGTTTATCTCCATTTGACTAGAAAAGATGATTAAGCAATTCTTTTCAAGCACGGTTTGCTCGTCTTTACGAAGAACTTAATCAAGACTTGGTGCAGGAAAAACAAAAAACAAAAAAAACAAAATGAAAGGCAAAACAAATCTGGACGATTGGAGAGCATTGCACTAGTTTTTTCGAGGCAAATCTTAAAATTCAGAAAGGCAGTTTAAAGAAGATTATTATAGGTGCAATTATATTAAAAACAAGGAGGTCACTTAGCGATTGAATTAAGAAAAGAGCTTCATTGTTATACACTGACGGTGTAAATGTTTACATAATCAAGTTGCTGATAAGGTAGTTACCGGTAACAGCCCAACCCGCTAGTGATATTGTCCGCTTTGGGCCTAGGCCCTCACGAGTTTAAAACGTGTCACTAGGTTTAAGGCTTGTTAACTTATATAACCAGCATCCCTCTCGTGTTTTGCCGATGTGAGACTCTGTCTAAAGTTTTGAGTATTACAGACACCCCATCATATGGACTCAGGGGCCCACCGCATGGGATTTGCATAGACTCAGCACTGAGGTTTGCCCCGCCTAACCGGGATTTGCCTAAACTCAGTTGAACTCTGACCCACCATCGGCAAGGCTGACACAAGAGTGGCACCGATGCCATCTGTAACAGCCCAACCCGCTTGTGATATTGTCCGCTCTGGGCCTAGGCCCTCACGGGTTTAAAACGGGTCACTAGGGTTTAAGGCTTGTTAACTTATATATCCAGCATTCCTCTTGTGTTTGTCGATGTAAGACTCTGTCTAAAGCCTGAGGTGTTTACCGGTATGTTTCATAGCTACCCAAGTGGTGTTTCTCTAAGTTTAAGGTGCAGTGGATAATTACATAGTACATACATCAAGATATAGCAAGAATGAGACTTCGAATGCAAAAATTTGTTTAGTTAATAATCTGTTATAACAGAATGGCAGGGCAAACCTTAATGATTCCAACCATATCTGTGTACTCAGCTGGTTCAGGGAAATCATCATCCAAATCATAGGCATTAGCCCACCTCACATTCTTGTTCAGCTCAAATGTCTGTTTTCCCCTAGGCGTCGCAAGAATATCCACTTGAACACCAGGGTACCTATCCTTAATCATCTGAATTGCTGGGAAAAACAGCAAATTCTCATAAACTCCTCCATCAATTACACAACAACATCTCCTAACATCACCTCTAATTTTCAAACCCAATGAAGCAATTTCAACAGAGTATCCCATTGGGAATTTAAGGAATCCGTATGGATTATCTGGATTATCAGGTGGTCTTGGATCCTCATCTTGTTTACCATCAGAAAAAAGTGAACCATACTCCATGTCAGGATCATCACCATAGTCAAAAGGGTCAAGCCATGGATTTTTCTTCTTAGCATTGGGCCTAAAACTCCCTGATTTTCTGGCACAAAATGTGTTATTTTTAATCGAGAAAGGTACATTTGTGACATGGGTTATAGGAAATGAAGGTGGAGTATTAAGAAAATGAGAAATGAACTTAGGCAGTAGAAGACTAGTTGTAGCCATTTGAGTGTATCATAAAATTCTGCAATAATTTTGGGATAGGAAGTGCTTTTGTTACTAAAAACTAAAGCAGAATAGCAGAAGCTGACGTTGGATTTATGAATGTGTGAAGGGTGTTGGATAAGTAGGTCCCAATGTTCTTGCTTTGTCTTCTACTTTTGGTAGTAAAATACAAAGTGCTAGCAAATAGTACTATATTCATAGGCAGAATCAGTTACAGGTTTCCTATAAAAAGATTGCTTAAGATGCAATCTAAGGAAAAGCAACAACAACAACAACGACAATCTAGTAAAATCGTACAAAGTGGAGTGTGACAAGGATAGTGTGTATGTAGACCTTACCCCTATTCCAATGGGACAGAGAGGTTGTTTCCGATAGACCTTCGGCTCAGACTGACATAAATAAAACAAGAAGAGACAGTTCAACAGTAACACCACCAGAAACCATAGAAATAGTAATAGAAGCATAAAAACCATAAAATAAATGACATGCAATAACAATAACAAGCAATTAAGGTCCGGGACTATGATAAACAGAAATGATAGTGTGGATTCAACATTAACCACTAACCGTCTAAGATCAACCCTATCAAACCCGCCTTACCCCAGTATAAAGTAGGAAAAGCTCGACTATCCCCTAACCTACGACCCTAGACCATGCATGAAAAAGAAAGAACTCCACAAAATTGTCTACCAAGTCAAAAAAGTAACGATTAGATAAAGAGTCAATGATGAGATTAAAAGGAAAAAAGGATTACATACAGTGAGAGAGAGGAGATCTTAAAAGGGAAAAAGTAAATTCTTAGGCCTTATTTTATTCACTAACTAGGGTGTAAGTGGTCTCTGATCTATTGACTTTAATGTAACATCTTTTATGAACTAGAGCCGTTCTTTTTGGTAGTATTATTATTTCCATTTAATAATCTTAATATATGAAGATGTTCATGAAACTAAAGTTGTATTCAAACTTCCATTTATAACTTACACATCACTCATTTATTGGTTTCCATTTTCAATCCACATTATATAATGTAACAGCACTCTAGTAGTGCTTAACTAAAACTAGCATTATTAACTTACCAATTAATTTGCCCGCGCTTTGCACGGTCTCTTAAAAATAAATATAAAAAAAGAATATTGTTAATATCTTTATAATTAAAAAACAAATCTTTACTACTCTTTGTTCAATTTTATATTCTTCAACCATAAACCATAACAGTGATCTAATTACATTTTCAAGGTTGAGTACTTCTTTCTACGGTGTTGAAGACTCGCTTCCTCTATCCTTTTATACTCATGGAAGCGTCCACTTTGCTCCTTTGCAACAATGTTATTGAGCTAATTTGAAGGCTTAAATTACAAGAGGAAATCTTGTTTTATCGATAAAAATAAAAATAAATAATTAATCAAAATATTGTACTTAAATGTCAACATTTGTACCTTGTTGTGCTACTTTCATGCCATAAAATGATATCATCACTATTAAATAATCCAATTTAGTTTTTGTATTTCTGTACTGTTTTTAGAGTATCATTAAATTTAAAAAATACGGTATGGCACGATTTCTGAAATTTACAACTCATATCTATCTAATAGTTGCCGAGAGCTCCCTTTTTGAAACTTGATATCATGTAGACGAATATTATAGTTTGTATGAATACCATAAAGAGTGGATGCGGACAAATGGGCATAGTACGGCCACTTCAATCATATTCATATGCCTTTTGTTGGGGTTAGGAATTGTACTTGAGCCTTGAGGAGGTTGAAAAGGATATATACTGCCTTACGAACAACTTATGCTTACAAGCCTTTGAATGAAAAAGAATAAAAAGTTATTTTAACCACTTTTGCACAATTAATTTTCTTAATTAGATAAATAGATGTTGCTGCTACTCCCCCATCACGTACCCATTCCAAATAAACATATATAGACTTTATGTCAAAATTAATATTTCATGACTGCTCATTCAATTCAATTAGGGCTGTGCATCGGATTTAGCATATTTCAGATCGGTTTTTCGGATTTCAGATAGGATTATTATGTCTCAAAGTTGTTAAACACAATCAACGATCCAAATGAACAACCCTATATTCAATGTTGTGTTTATTATGCAAAAGTTATTTTTCTTCTTTATGTTACATAAAAATCATTCAACTTTGTAATCATTACCCAAAAGTCACTTTTGTTACACAAAAATTGTTTTACTATGCTCTATTTATCACAAAAGTCACTTTGGCCAGATTTTATAATACTTTTACATGAAAAGTCTATTATGCCATTGTCATTAATCCTCTCATTTATGTAATACCTTCTATATTATATACTATATAATATATTTTTATCTAGGTATTTTATTTATAATTAAAATAACTTTAAATTATTTTATTTATTATTTTTATAATACATCCATACATTTAATTTTTCCATGGCTGTCAATTTGTTTAGTCATATTCAAACATGAACATATTGTAATATAAAAATGATAAAACATATTTTTTAACAATTGATAGTTCTATAGTCAATACAATTTTTAATTTTTTTAAAGATATTTTATTTAATATTAAAATTTTAAAGTTTTATTTGTTAATATTATTTATTTGAAAGTACTAATCTGATGTGTCATTTTGCTAAATATAGGTATTTTATTATTAAATTATTGGGTATGGCTTGGTCGATAAATCAATGAGCTTTGATTTTTTAGTTTTCATTAAACATATTTCTTTAAGCATGATTAAGAACCTGACTTGACATTTTTTCACGGTATATTACTGAGAAATATAATAATGCTACCTATATATTTTGAAAATTAACATTACGAAAAAATTAAATGTACGAATATATTATAAATAAAATAATATTAAGTTATTTTAATAATAAGTAAAATACCTGGGTAAAAGTATATTATATAGCATATAATATAGAATGTATTACATAAATGAGAGAATTTATAGTGTCAATGGCATAATAGACTTTTCAGGTAGAAGGTTTGTAAAATCTGGTCAAAGTGATTATTGTGATAACTAGAGTATAGTAAAATGATTTTTGTATAACAAAAGAAAGAAAAATGACTTTTGAATAATAAACATAAAGTTGAATGACATATACGTAATAAAAGGAAAAAAAAAATATTTGAATAATGAACGCAAAGTTGAATGGCTACCCCATGAAATTTACTATTTTTGCAGTATTAGAGGAGTAATAATCAAACACCACATTTTTGTTTTCGTACTTATCGTTAGGGGTGTACAAATGAAACCGATAAATCGCACCAACCCGATAATCTGAGTCAAATCGAGAAAAAAACCCCGACTATGATTTGGTTTGATTTGGTTTGGTGTTGGAAAAAAAAAACCGACCATATTTGATTTGGTTTGGTTTGATTTTAACTAAAAAAAGTCAAACTGAACCAAACCAACCCGACATTATATGTATAGAAGTTTTAAATATATTTAATGCATAAAAATATTTATGATAGAGTGTAATTTATAATATTTCTTAAACTTTTTCATAGTTTTATCTTTTAACGTATTATTTCAAGCTTGGGCTTATAATTTTTGGATGCTCCAATAAGTTTTATGGTACATAAATGTTATTAACTCAAATAAATCTTAAACCAAAATCAAATCAATACTAATGCTAATTAAAGACATTCAATTCGATTGTACTATGAATGAAAATAGTGTTGGATATCTATTTTTTAGTTTTCCCATTGGTTAGATAAAATGTATAACTTATTTTTCTTTTAATGGTTAGTCATGTAAATAATAGTACTTATTAGTCATAATTTAAAATTATGTTTGTTTACATTATGGCTTATTAATAATATTTATTTTATGCGATTTTATTATCTTTATTGTTGAATATTTTAGTACAATGCCATGACTCATCTCATATTTATGTTATTTTATTGAAAACACCTTATATAGTTCTGTCTTACTAGGATTAAAAAAATATGGTTTGATTTGGTATTTAATTTTAATAACCCGATACAATTGGTTTGGTTTGGTAATTAGAAAATTCGAACCAACCCGGCCTATGTACACCCCTACTTATCGTGGACTCTGTTTTGACCTGGCAATTCCCCTATTTTCCTTTTCTGTTTCAAATTGGTCCAATAATGGTAGTTTATAAAAAACAGATTTTAAGGTTTAGTAATTAGTATGTGCCTTTTTATTCTAAACTTTGTACTCTGCATAATATTCTATTATTCTTCAAAAGTGTATTATACTAGTTCATAAAACCAGTAAAATATTCTTAGGTTGTGTAAATAATGCTCCTTTCAATTAAGTTAAAAAGAAAAAGAGAAATACTAATTGACGAAGATAAACGAAAAAGAAAAACAACGTAGAAATATTTTATACGTGGCAAAAGCTAAGTGGTGGCATTTGGTGATCACGCTGAAATGGAAATAAAGAAAGAGCCGTAGTAATATTGTCTCTCTCTCTCTAGAAACATCCTTAAAGAAGTCGCCGTTGGTTTCCTAGATCGGACAGTCTCCAATTTCCAATTAAACCCTGTCTACCCTCCCCCTCTACTTCCTTTTCTTCTTCTCGTCGATAATGTGCTCTTTAACTCTCTAGGGTTCTTATTTTCTACCTTCCGGTCCACAACAATTACAATGCACCTTCTTTTCCCCTTCGCTGTTTTTGCTCTCACAGCAGTCCAACCCTAGCATATTTGAAATTCTTGTTTCTTCGAATTTCTAGAGTTGAAATTGCTTCAATGTCTGGAGGTCCTAGGGTTAAATCGATGAACCATGCTGATTCCGAGGTCCGACCAGTACTCGGGCCGGCGGGTAATAAGGCCAGATCCGTTGAATTGCGAAAGCCCATTGAGAAGCCCGTTAAGACAAACAACAAGCCAGCTGAGACTGAAGAGTCTAAGGGCAAGAAATTTCAAGGAGCTAATCCGTTGCCGCAATCAAAGTCGCCGGTGGCTACTTCGAAGAAATGTGGGAGTGTTCCTTCTATTTTGAGACAGCAACAGGACCATAGGACTTTGCTGATGAGGCCCAATTTATCGCTCAATGCCTCGTGTTCCTCTGATGCTTCGACAGACTCTTCTCATAGCCGAGCATCCACGGGGAAATTGAGCCGGGGTAGTTTGACGCCAAAGTCTGGACGAAGGAAGCAATGCAGCCCGAAAGTAGACAAGTCTGAGAGAAGTGGAAAATCTGTTGGTGAAGTGGAGAGCTTGTCTCCCAGTTCCGTCAGTGGTGATGCTTCAGTGACAAAGAAAAGGTGTGCTTGGGTGACCCCAACTACTGGTATGTCCACCTCTATAATGTTGCAATTTCATTTGCTGAATATGTCTTTTTACAGTGTTTTTTAAAAGGCAAAGGCACTGTTAACTGTCTTACATAACTGTCTTTTCCTCTAGTGTCTTACATAATTGTGGGACGCCGGTGTTCTTGGTTCATCTATAAGTCCTTCTAGTTAATCCACTAGCAGCAGAAAATGGAAATTTGTAGGTCTTTGCTAGAATATGAATATCCATCTTTAAATGTATGTAGATGGGGCTTGGATTTTTTACTTTATTGGGACACAAAACAATGGACTGAATAGTTCAGTCTCATTTCAAAGCCGGGCTAGTTCTGCATTCAGCTGAGTTCAGGAGACCCATTCGACTTCTGAGTATTAGCTAACTCATTGATCTCATTTTGAAAAGCCGTGTGCCCTCAAGCTGTTATATTTCAAGCCTGCTACCATCTGAGTTATATAGTGCTAGGCTGTGGGATACCAGCTCGATTGCATGTCCATCTATATAAATGCTCGTTTTTGATTGATGTAGCTGTTACATCTATTATTTCCTAACCTAATCTAGTATTAATGCTCCTACAAATTATGATTATCTTCATGGTTACTATTTACGTATTGGATAATGTTTACCTGTTCCACGAAGCTGATATTTTATATGAGTTGAATCCCCAACTACATCCTAATCCGATTTCTTTGGATAAGACTTTCCTTTGAGTTATGGGAAATCTGCTAATTTATTGACTGTTAATCTTGTAGATGCTTTCCAGTTTCCTTTACCACCTAACGCAAATTAATGTGAGTAAATATGCTTATCTCTGACAGCTTGTACTATGGCTTTTCCAACTATCCTCTTGTGTTCCTGTAGTTGGAAATTTCATACCCTTTTCCAACTTTCTTTTTTTCTTGAGTTAGACCCTTGTGGTCCGGCCCTTCCCCAGACCCCGCGCATAGCGGGAGCTTAGTGCACCAGGCTGCCTTTTTCCTTTTTCTTTTTTTCTTTTCTTGAAGTTTGAATTTAATTCCATTCCTGGTGTTGCTTGAGGAAATGAAGAGGAGCAATTGACCTAGTATGGAAAGAAGGTAAAAGCAATTCTAAACTAGTAGCATACGCCTGTTCAGGAAGTCGCTTAAGTTTCATGTTTTTTTATGATGAACAAACAAGGTAAAAGAATGGTCAAAAGAGTGAAATTTCTCCATCATTAATTGGGAAGTCATCTGTATAAGGCATTTCCTAAGATGCCTCATATGCCTAATGAGTGTCCGATCTGTAAACTTGACTTCCTTAGGCATTAAAAGAGGATCGTCTTGTAATAGCTGAGCAGTCTTGTAGACATTATTTACTAGGTGTGCATGCTTCTCTAAGTGCCCCCTCATGGCTCTTTATTAGATGCCAGTCTTATCTAACTGACCAATGACTTTGTGAATTTCTTCTGAAGTAACTAGTAGTGTGTTCTTAGTTGTGATGTGTGTCTTATTACTAATTATTACATAGAGTAGCTGGGCTGTTGGCTAGAAGGATGTTTGACAGGTGCGAGCACATATATGCTCATCTGTGAGGTTCTATGTACAAGTTTGAGGAGAATGCGCCTTTTCACTGAACAACTTCGAGGGCAAGTGCCAAAAGCTGGGGAAAACTTTCATTAACTAGTTTGTAAACTAGTCTCAACTTCTATTGATCCATGCAAGTTGAGCACTTCTCTTTTACCATTTGGTTGTAGGTCCCATGTTTACAGTGTATTTATGATGCATGAATGCTAGTAATACGCATGGTTGTATAATTTATACATTAGCATCATTCTATTAAACCACATCTCCGGCATCTTATTTAATAGTCTTTTCCCTTCTTTGCTATTTTTCTTCCTCTTTCTCTTTTTCTTGTCAACATTGATATGAAATCAAACATGGTCAGACTCATGCATGGTCAGTCACT
Organism: Nicotiana undulata; assembly: GCA_005239495.1. NCBI lineage: Eukaryota > Viridiplantae > Streptophyta > Magnoliopsida > Solanales > Solanaceae > Nicotiana > Nicotiana undulata. The sequence goes on from MDKH01129968.1 coordinate 52,807, forward strand.
TTAGTTTCCAGACATCAAGGACATGAGCCCATCACTCCTCTGATCATGTTTGATTTTTTTTCTCTAACAATATTAAACATGGTCAGAGGAGTGATGGGTTATGTCCTTGATGTCGGGAAATTTAAGTGACTGGCCATGCATGAGCTCTGAAACATAATCATTTTGAAGTGTTATTAAACCATCCCTGGAAAATCTCTCTCTACTGTAGTCTTTGTGGCAACCTTAGCTGCTGTCTTGGCCCCTTTGATATAAATAAAATCCTTGGGCTGGGCCAGAATCTTCATTTCCGTGATCGCGAAACCTTAGACACGATAGCAGTATAACTGAGTTTGGGCTTCCTCTGTTGTGCCGCTATCAGTGAAGCCCCCTCCGCGGTAGATGTATAGGATTCTCACTTGCCACTTCTCCTCCCATGGTGTTCGAGTTTACAGCCTATTTTGTGATGTAACGAGTCATTCCTATACCTTTCCCCTAATGGCGAGATTTGAGGTTTAAAGATGGAAAAATATGGTAGTATTATTGTTTACCTTTCTCAAAAAGAATAAACTGAAATAAAAAAGAAGCACAATAGTATCCAAAAACAAAAAAGAAACAGAAGCGACAGAAGTGTTGTGATACGATCGTTTTTGGGTCCACTATTAACTGTGACCTGATGAGGGGAAGAATTATTGTAGGATTATTTTCTCCTTCACTGGGCTTAAGAACCCCACTGGTGGGATTTTACTGGGTTGTTGTTGTTGTTGTTGTAGTACTGGGCTTAAGAACTAACGAATAAAATTAGGAAAGGTCAAAGTGTTCGGCACGGAACCTGATGCCGAATAAGTACGCAGTGCATGCAAAACTGAAAGTTTGTCTACGTCTCTATTCCATTTTGTCGCACACAGATGATGTTCTGTGATCTTGCTCTCTAGCTGGATTTTACTTTTGTTCTTCTAATCTACATCAAGAAACAAGTGGCAAGTCTACCAACAAGTTGATCAGGGTAAATTTTTCCATTTTCGGCTGGATTATAAGCAAAGGATCCATATAGGTTCCCTCTCAATGGTTTAGTAGCCATTCCTTTTTGGTCTTGGGTAACTCCCTGTTCTAGAAAGGTGTGTTTTTGTATTAGGTGTTAACCAAGTTTTCGCGTGTATCTATTTTGCATCTTCTTGATGCCTTTAATGCAATACCTTACTTCATTTTTAAAAAAAAGGGATCCATATAGGTTTATTATTTGTCAGGAGTCCTATTCTGGTAGTGTATATCCGTGACGGGAGGCCTAAATTTTCCCTTAAAAGGCAAATTATTTGGTAGTGGAATAAAATGGGTTGAATAGAGCGGAAATGAGACAGAAGACACATATAGGTAATCCTAGTAAGTCTGCGATTTAGGGTTAGTTCGTTGTTTGTGATGGATTCTGTTATTGATCCAGTTTTGGGATTTGCCATTATAGTGGTTCGTCCCTTTTGCAGGATATATTATTGTTATAAATGTAGATGTTACATTCTTATTAGTTCTCTCTGCTAATTGGTTTCATTTTGTTAAAAGATTCATCATATGCTGCTTTTCATGATGAGGAATGGGGAGTTCCAGTGCATGACGACAAGTGCGTACTCCTACTTTATGTTTTCTTATTCTTCTGCAGCTTGCAATGACAAGGCAATTTCATGTGATGGTCTTCTCAGTCTGAGTTACTGCTTTTTTACAGGAAACTTTTTGAACTTCTCAGTCTATGCACTGCATTAGCTGAACTCTCATGGCCAGCAATTCTCAGTAAAAGGCATACGTTTAGGTACATTAAGCTCTGCACCAGTGCTTTGGAGTACCAGAACATGGGTTATTGTTTCATATCTGGTTGCCTTACAAAAGCTGGAACTATTTGTTATGCAGAGAAGTCTTTCAAAATTTTGACCCAGTTGCAGTCTCAAAACTAAATGAGAAGAAGATAGCACCACCAGGAAGCCCTGCCAGCACTCTCTTATCAGAGGTTAAGCTGCGGGCAATTATTGAAAATGCACGCCAAACCTGTAAGGTATGTGTGAAGTTTTCTCTCTTATGGGTTGTCCTTGTCTTGAAGAAGAATTTGTACTGGCTAGGATAAAAACCTATAGAAGTTTACTCAGTGCTTGGCTCATGGACCTTCATTTTCTTCATAAGTCGAAATACTTTGATAATTCCACCAAGATGGCTGTCAATTTTACAAAAGTAATAGGAGGCTTTGGGACCCTCGTTAGATAATGAAAGAAGATTGCAACAGGAAATTTCTTCTTCGCCACAAATAAATTAGAGCTCAATAGTTTTCAAGTTAGTTGGTCTACGTTTATTGTATCAGCTGTCTTGAGCAGAAAGTCTTTCCGTCGATAATTCTGCTTCCCAGAAAACTGACGGTTTCTGTACTTGGTGCAATATTTTCAAAATAGTTGGCAGCTGCATGTGATATGCTGTTAAAGTCAGAAACTACAGATATGATGTGGTTATGAAATATAAGGCATTAGCTGTGGTTTTAATAGGTGTGGTATTCTAGAAGCTGGGTATATTAAATAACAATGAGCTTCTGAATGGAGAAAGAGAAACGATATTTCTCAAATATTTTTTTTTCTTTTAGAAGTAAGGGTTTCGGAGTATGAGGGTCAAATCATTAATTTTTTTTGTGTGAATTTGGATAGCGGCTTTTATTTAGTTCTTTTGAAATAGAAAGCATATACTTTAGACTACATAAAAGTAGTGTAAATCATAATTTGTCTTATTAAAATATTAAAGTAAAATCCATATTGGGCTCCTCAATATAACAGCGTCAGTGAGTAGTTATTGTTACTTGGAAACAATTTTTGATGCCATGCCCTTGTTATCCTCTCAGATAATCGATGAGCTTGGATCTTTCGACAAATACATATGGGGTTTTGTGAACAACAAACCTATAGTTAGTCAGTTCCGATATGCAAGGCAGGTGCCAATGAAGACATCAAAAGCAGAAGGGATAAGCAAAGACCTAGTTAAAAGAGGATTCAGAGGAGTCGGGCCTACTGTTGTGTACTCGTTCATGCAAGTAGCTGGAATTACAAACGACCATCTCATTAGTTGCTTTAGATTTCATGATTGTGTAGCTGCAATTGATGGAATGGAGAAAGATGATGGCGTTGCGGTTAAGACTGAAGTGAAACAACTGCTTAAGGATGAAACAGAAATGGGTCTTATAAGAGCTATTGATGACTTCAATTTATCCACATAGTGAATTGTGTCAAAGTAGTGATATGTAATTTATACTAACTAGTAGTAGATTTGGTGGCTTTGCGCCCTTGTTTGCGATACAGTTGAAAGGGCGGCAAGTGCTTGTGTATAAATGACCTTGCTATTTTTTCCCGTTGCTGTGTACATCACTGTAGACTATTTGCAGCTAGTAGGGGTGGCAACAGTAGGAGGGGGGGTGTGATGAAAATTTAACATTGTCGTGTTGGAACATGTGTTATGAGTGTTTATATGCGAGGTAGTAAAGGTTAATATGGTCAATTTCATTGCTAATTAATGTTAATGGATGAATTTCTTAATATGTGTGAAAATAACTAAAAAATCACTTATTTTAGATCGGAGGAAGAAAAAACTAGGCGAGTAGCATAAGCTAATTTTGTTTTATTCTTACCATGGCCCTGAATTATAATAATCCTTAGCTCGCGTCGTGGTACTTATGCTCCCTCCTTTATAAGTAACTTCTCCTCTTCTCATGTGGTCTTTTCTGCCTTTGACTTCAACATGGCCTGAATTTTTGGACTTACGGTCAAAGTGAACAGAAAACGAAAAGAAAAATACATACTTAACAAGCTAGTTAAGAGTCCGTTTGGCTTAGCTGATTCCGAGTAGCTGATAAGCATTAGGTGCTGAAAAGCACTTTTAAGTGCTGAAACTGATTTAAAAAAATAAGCAGTTACGTGTTTGGATAAAAGTGCTGAAATTAATAATAAGCACCTGAAACTGTTTGATTAAAAAGTGCCGATAAGCTCTTTTTACGTTAAAATGACCTTATAATAATTTACAGTACAAAAAATGTTATTTTCTTCAAAATTTTAGATTCTATATAGATTCTACCTATTTATCATATTCTTTTAATTATAAAAATGATTAGATAATCTTTTTTTATAAATATAATTTATGCTATGATAAGTATACAATCATAAATTAGAAGGGCGGAGTATAAATTAACAAAAGTTAAGAAAAGAACCTTAAAAAATGCACACAACGTTTCTAGAGAAAAAACAAGCACTTAATATGTATTGAAGAAATGAGATAGAGTAAAACTATACGAAGAATTTTATTTTAAAAAGAAGTATTTTAGGGATAGAATAGTAAATATTTTGGTCAAACCTGAAAGTGCTTATAAGCTGAAATTTGATAAGTTGGGGGAGACCAACTTATGGCTTTTAGCTTATTTTTGGCTTATAAGCACTTAACTTATAAGCACTTTTCATTTTCCCAAACGCGTAGATAAGCCAAAAAGTGGTTATAAGCCAGTTTGACCAGGTTATAAGCTTAGCCAAACACCCTCTGAATCTCATTCTATTAATAGCAAAAGAATATCTACACGATCTAATAATTTAAGAGCTAGCCGCAGATAATGTGCACTAAGCATGTTTTCGTAACGTGAAAATAAATGAATAACATGTTAGAGTCGATCAAAAAAACCAGGCAGTTATAAAAAAAAATAAGTTCATACCAAAATCGGATAAAGTATAGAATTTTAAACCTTATTTCGTATATTGCAGGAATCACCGAATTCAACAAGGATAATCTAAGTCCTCCAAAGTCTCGATGTTGTGAGACTGGAGAAAATTGAGATCTAACCAATTTCGGCTGCCATGGAAAATTAGCCCAAATCAAGATCCCATTCCCACGTGCACCTACTAGTCCAACCTACTGTTTCCCAAAGAGACAATAACAGTATTTACATTTTACAACATCTTCTAGTGGGGGGAGTGGGGTGGGCTGTTTTTCTGTGGAAACCTTTCAATGAGTCAACTTGACGAAAACATTGAAAAACTGTCGACCAATAAGCTAAGGTTTGATTTATTTATCCGTCTGATTATTTGGTAGGAATTTTCCCGAAATGGCGGCAGCTAAGGCTGCTTGAAAACTTGGATCTTTTGTCAAGGAAGTAGCCATTTGCTCTATCAAAAAATGCTGAAACTCAGGTCTATTTTGATGATTATTATCACATCCTCCTGATGATGATTTGCGCTTATTATGTCCACCTGCCACTTTCTTTTCGTGAATTTGTATGGGTTCTGTTAGATCAAGAATAATGTTTGGTCCTGAGCTGTTGAGAGTAGTAGAACATGGCACTGATGAAGCAGTAACCCCAAGAGTACTCTTCCCGTTTAAACGGCCACAAGGGGAAGTTGTAACGGCGTTTGCAGCATCCATTTTAGAGGGATGTGAATGGTTGTGTTCTCCTTCATATGTTGCCACCACAATAGATTGATCTTCTACGCTTCGTTGCACCTATTAAATTAACACCACACAGGTCATTTTTAGAACAAGAATCGAGTCACTTGCATACATTTTAAAGTCTCTGAGGTTGGGCCACCAAATTTTATAAAATATCTGGAAGTAGCTACTACAACTAAGAAATTTCAAGGAAAGTCGGGCTACCTAATTAATTTACTTGCAGTTGAAAAAGACGTGAGATCTTTTTTTTACCATCTCCTACATTGACAACTCTAACTCTTAGTTTTACTGACTCAGGAAGAATGAATTTTACAATAAATCAAATAAATTTGTTTGTCATTTATTTACATCCTAATTAAAAGCTACATATTGAACCCTAATCAATCTTTTGTTCAGTGCTGGTTACCTTCTTTTTGACAAGGCAGCTAGGAGCAAAAGAGCACTTGAAATAAGCTCTTGGAGATGGATTATCTCTTGTTACTTTCTGACCATATTTCCTCCATTGATATCCATCCTTCACAATCTGCGAAAAAAATTTACATTAATGTTTTTTCTCATTTTAAATCGAAAACATTAAATGAAAAATATTAATGTAGTCACTAATGCTTGCATTAAGGTAGACGGCATATATACATCACAAGCCTAAGGGTTGCAACCATGAATTTAAACTCTATGGGTTCAACATTTAAGGTTCTTAGTATTGAACCTATTATATTTTTAAAGTTACGTGTTCAAACCCAATATATGTTGCAATTTTAGTAAATTTTACACTAAGTTTACCGCGTCGAAAGTATTGGATTCTGATGAACCCGGTATTATAACACTACATACGCCTCTGATTTTTCGAATCCTGCGTGAATGCGGAGGCCGCCTTTTTTTTTTTAGATGATGATCAAGAACGTAATATTCAAAGTGTTGGAAACTTACAAGAGAAGTATCAGAAGCTTCAGTTCTCACATAAACTCTAGTTGTCTTAGTTTTAATGTGCTCTTCTCTTGGTTTCTTTGTACAAGAGTTGTCTTCATCACTTGAGCTACTCTCTCCTTGAACTGATTTCAATATTTCATTGTTTTCAGATTTTCTTTTCTTTGATCCACCGCTATGATCATCAGCTGAAGTAGTAGTAGTATTGTGCTTGCTCATATACTCCGTTACTTGGTTTCTCAATGCATTATAATTCTGGCACATCACTGTTAACATCTCCGTCAGCTTCTTGTTTTCAGCACTTACTCTATTTAGTTCCTCTAATAAATCACTTGCCTGCAGAGACAACACAACACAAAAGAAAATTAAGAAAAACTCATAAAACACCTTTTTTTTTATGTTTAACCATCTTTTTTTTTGTAATTATATTTACCAATTACAAAAATTACTTTTCTAACTAATCTTAAGCAAGAAAAGTTAACAAACCTCATCCTTGACTGGCATGAGATCTTTTCCAAGCCCAATAAAATTACTCTCAATTTCTTGCTTCTGAAATCAAAAGAAATAAAACAATATTCCAAATTAAACCAATGAATATACTACAAAATCGTTCATGATATATATATGCAAAATCAGTCTGCATATGCTTACCGGTACTCCATCAGGAACTCGAAGAGGTCTAAAATTCAGATCCAAAGAAGTATCAACTAAACTTGTGAATTCCATTGCTTTTTTCTAAGAAAAATAAAGTAAAATGATTTCCTCTTTAATCCACTGAATGAATTAGTAGGTAATAAATACTGCACTTAGGAACAAGTCTAGAAGACCAAGTTGTAGGAAGGTAGGAAGAAAATCAAGAGAAAACTATAAAAATGTATTCAACTTGAGAGTTGGAAGAATCCTTGGCCTTCTTCCCAGCTTATTTATAGTTGTAATAATAATAATATATTATTTGTATATTCAAGAAAAAATATATTAAAGTAAGTGAGTTGCTTTTCTTGTCGGCCCATATCATATGTTGAATTTCTTCCTACTAGTCAAAGTCAAGCCTGCCCAAACGAAACTAGAAAGAAACATACTCCTATCTAATAAGACAAAACAGAAGAAAAAGGAATTTAAAAAAAAAAAAAAGTGACTTAATTCATCATTATGTTCTTAGTTGGACATATGGGCAGAGGATGGAGGATAGGATAATAGTCTTCATAAATAATAAATACTCCCCCAATAAATAAATAGGTAGAATTTTGATTCAATCTTCCTATCTAATGTTGTCACGTCAGCCGACTTACTTGTTTACTATTTTCTTCGTTCTAATTTATGTAAATCTGTTTGACTGTGCAGAGTTTAAGAAAAAATGAAGATTTTTTGAATTTATAATCCTAAACAAGTCAAAAATGGGTCCAGAGTATTTGTGTGGTTATAAAAGCTTCTTATTAAGGGTAGAATTAAAAGTTTAAGTTAAATTGTTTCCAAATTTAGGAAAGGATCATTCTTTGTTAAACGGACTAAAAAAGAAATAGGTTCACATGAACTAGAACAACAACAACAACAATAAACCCAGTCTGATCCCAACATGTGGGGTACGGGGAGGGTAGTCTGTACGCAGACCTTACCCCTACCTAATGCAGGTAGAGAGGTTGTTTCCAATAGACCTTCGGCTCTGGAAGGAAAAAAAATAAAAATAGTATCAAATAATAGCAACAGGGAATACAATACCTGAGGCGAACAAAACCACATAACGGAATAAAAATCTAAGAATACGAAGGGAAATGCATGCTACTAAGCCTATCGGTGAACACTATAAACTACCTACTAACCTTCTACCTTAATCCTCGACCTCCACTCCCTCCTATCAAGTGTCATGTCCTCAGTAAGCTGAAGCACCGCTATGTCCTGCCTAATCACTTCTCCCCAGTACTTCTTAGGCCTACCTCGACCCCTTCTCACACTCTCCATGGCCAACATCTCACACTTCCTGACATGTGCATCAATGCTTCTTCTCCTTACATGTCCGAACCATCTCAGCCACAACTCCCGCATCTTGTCCTCCACGGAGACTACTCCCACTTTGTCCCCGATAGCTTCATTCTTAATCCTATCTCTCCTGGTACACCTACACATCTATCTCAACATCCTCATCTCAGCTACTCTCATTTTCTGCACGTGGGATTTCTTGATTGACCAACACTCAGACCCATACAACATAGCGGGTCGAACCACCACTCGATAAAACTTATCTTTAAGTCTTAACGGTACATTCCTATCACATAGAACACTGGAAGTGAGTCTCCACTTCATCCACCCGCTCTGATGCGATATGTGGTATCTTCGTCAATCTCTCTATTACCCTGGACAATAGATCCAAGATACTTAAAACTCGCTCTCTTGGGGATAACTTGAGCATCAAGCTTAACCTCTACGTCTCCATCATGGTTTTCACTGAATTTGCACTCCAAGTATTCTGTCTTGGTTCTACTCAGTTTGAAACCTTTAGACTCCAAGGTCTGTCTCCAAACCTCCAACCTCGCGTTAACTCCGCTACTCGTCTCGTCAATCAACACATATCATCGGCAAATAACATTCACCAAGGCATCTCCCCTTGGATGTGACGCGACAGTACATCCATCGCCAAGGCAAACAAAAATGGTCTAAGAGCCGATCTCTGGTGCAACCCCATCACCACGGGAAAATGGTCCGAGTCACCACCCACAGTCCTCACCCGAGTCTTAGCATCATCATACATATCCTTAATCACCCTAATGTACGCTACCGGAACGCCGCTAACTTCCGAATACCTCCACAAGTCTCCCTCGGAACTTTATCGTATGCCTTCTCAAGGTCAATAAACACCATATGTAAATCCTTCTTTCTTTCCCTGTACTGCTCCACTAGTCTCCTTACCAGATGAATCGCTTCCGTAGTCGGACACCCCGGCATGAATCCAAACTGATTCTCAGAAATAGACACGCACCTCCTGACCCTGGCCTCCACCACTCTCTCCCAAACCTTCATAGTGTGACTCAATAACTTGATACCCCTATAATTGTTGCAATTTTGGATATCACCTTGTTCTTGTAAAGCGGAACCATCGTACTCCACCTCCATTTTTCGGGCATCTTCTTTGCCTTAAAGTTAACATTAAAAAACCTAGTGAGCCACTCCAAACCTTCCCGCCCCGCGCTCTTCCAGAATTCCACCGGAATTTCGTCTGGTCATACTATTGTACGACTTATATTTAATTTATTTATGAAAAAATGACATTGTATAACCACTGTAAAATAATAGTCGAAAAAATGTATAAAATTTGTATATTTTTTTAGTATACATATACATTCTACATATTATATACAAAAAATTATATAAATTTTATACACTTTTCGGCTATCCAATATAAATAATTGCTGGCGCCCCTTTATTTAAGGGGGGGTATTGTGGGCTTTACTTTCCTGTCACGTTTGCAATAACATTTTCCACGTTATTTACAGTGTTAACCCGGCGCCCCACACCCCCCCAAGAATAGGATATACCAATTCACCAATTTATCTGTACAATACGCGTTCTGTATGTGTATCTCACGAGAGTGGAGGAGGAAATTGTTTTAATCTTGTTTAGATGAACAAACAGATAATATTGAAGGAAAATCAAGGATGAATTATTTGATAAGTTCTAGATGTAGTTTATAAAAGAAAAAAAATTACTACTTAATTAAAATCTTATCGATCTGAAGTTTGAAAGTTAGACAAATTATTTGTTTCTGGTTTGACTACCAGTCGATCCTATCCTATTATTGATCTTCAAATTGTTATGTCCATCAAGAAAACCTAGACTTATAGGAGATGGATGAGAAAGTTGAAATTTTCATATTTGAACATTTAATTTTCTAAATAGAGAAATTCAGAATATTGAATTTACTTAAAGAATGATGGGAGGAAAAAAAAAAAATAACGGAAAACTGTCAATGCACTTCATACGAGAAGACTTTTCCTAAGATAGATACTTTTTTTTTTTTGTAATAGATCATCTGCTTTATATTTTCAAAATTATAATTAAATCTCTCTGTTTATGACAATTATTGTTTGACTTTCCGGTTAAACTATTATAACCGGAGGATAAAATCTAGTTAAGAATAATAACTCTAGATAGTAAACATAAGAATGTACGTAGATGAGACAAATTTCGTATATGATTGATGAAAATAAATGTGAAAATACTTTTAGAGCAAGAACATTAAAGGAGATACAACTAATAATGAATGTCAATAAATGATATTTATGTAAATAAAGAGAGTGATTCACCCAATAATAAATGGGCAAGCCGGATATTCTGTTTGACAATAGTGAATGACAGATAGATCCAATTCGCAGAATAATCCTCGGATCCGATGGAAAAGTGACAGGTGTGTGTAGCCACGTAGTGAGGAGACAAGACCAGAAAGAAGAAATTCTTGCGAATAAGATATAAGACTCAAACTTATCGTATACAACTCTTATCTACGACAAGCCTTGGCTTTTTATGGACTATTTGCTCTATATGTCGGTGCTCTAGCTGTCCAAAGCCAGCAGCAACCACTGGCCTGGACTGATTGTAAAGAAAGAAGCCAAGAGGCCGCTAGAGAGAAGGTTCCGTTTTCGAGTTTGTTTCTGATTCTTCCGACCTTGAATCTAGAGCTTGCAATCAAGTTATTGCTATCTTACGAGCAACTTGCTATATTCTATTAGTTCCTCTCTTCGGTCCATCATAAGCAACCGAGTGGAAGTAGGTTTCTCTCTTTCTATTTACTTAATATGCAAACTCGCTCCGAGCCGAGTCAGTGTTGGGGTTGGGTTGGTTGATCGCCCAAAAAATGATTCTTATCCCATCCGTCAGGTTTGTATGTACCCACGCTCCTGTTTATTATTTTCTAGAACCTCAGGAACTATCCTTTCTAGTTGCCACTCCCCCCTGGCTTTGCCCTTGGGTTTGTCAACCAACCTGGCATGTTCAAACTGGGCCGCCTCGAAGATGATTTAGTCGTAGTAGTCCTCTGGTGTGCTTTATATTTTACTAGTTAAGGCTTTCGATCATCTGTCGGTGAGGTCGATCGAAAAAGTGAAAGCTTCCTAAATACTTTGATTTCTTATATACCCAGGGTCAAGGCAGTGTTTAATCCATGGATACATGCTTCATCTTCTTTGGTATTCTTAGTTCCTTAAAAGTTATGCTGGGAATAATATGAACAAAAATCTTTTAAAAATGCAATCTTTGTGTTTTTCCAGAGAGAGAGAGAGAGAGTTTTCTTCTCCAAAGTATTCTTATAAGAAAATAATATTACATGCCCTTATCATTACTCCATCTTTCTACGTATATGGGCCATATTTCTTAGGAAATCCTAATAATACAAACACCAGGAATATTCGCTAGAAGATTTTCATTTTAATACCATATTCTAAAAAATTAACCGTTACTAGTCTTATCACTAATAGTCTATCTCGACCTCGACCCTTGTTGGCATCTTGACTGCGATGTCTATTGATATCTCAATCACGGCTCATGTTGACACCTATGCCATTAATCATGCTATGTCTTGGACGAGCTCGACCTACGACATTCCTTAATACCATTTTATGCTCGATATTCCAAAGACAAATTTTTGGCCTATAGAATTATCTGTAGATATATTTTGCGTGACGTGATAACGTAAAATTTATGTTATCGGTATATATAAGTTATTAAGCTCAGTCAAAGTATAGAAGTACCTGTTGAAACTTGAGTATATAATACTTATAGCCTATGTGATCAGCTTTTTTTTCTTGGGCCAAAAGTGCTTTTGGCAAAAAATTGTTTGGCCAAGCTTTTCGAAGGAGAAAAAGTCCTTTTGAGGAAAAGCAGAAGTAGTTTTTGAGAAGCAGAAAAATGTAACTTTTCTCCGAAATACTTTTTTAAGAAACACTTTTGAGAAAAATAGACTTAGAAGCAGTTTTCAACAGTTTAACCAAACACTAATTATTGTTCAAAAGTATTTTTCAAATTAATTAATCAAACACAAATCGATTCTCATCAAACATAAACAAATTTTAGAAGCTTGGGGCGTATAGGCTATTAGTCGGATGAGACCAGATGCAATGAAGGGTAAACAGCGTGTCAAAGTTGTGTTTCAACGTAGGTGGGAATGAAGTCAGAAAAACAAATTAAGATAAGTAAAAATGACCTCTTCTAACAATGTGTGTTAGTAATTAAAGTAGATTCAATTAGTTCTATCTATGGTTAAACAAGATTCATTTGGTTGACGTGTTTCCGGTGCGTTATCCAGTTCTAGACACTAATGCATTTGTGCCTGAATATAATTACAGTTTTTTCAACTCTAAAATTGACTTGGCTTCTACTTGCTTCACATTTCATTTCCTATTTCACTCCGCCATCTTTTTCACTTTCTTTTTCTCTTTTTAAATATTATATAGGAAATTGACTCTTGTCAAAACCCGTGTCAAATTTTCGAAAAATTTCAAAATTCATGTACAAGTAAAAAATGAAAATTATATTGCCAAACACTAATTTCGAAAAAAAAATCAAAAAAATTCTTATGTCCAAACGGGCTCTAAATTTATCTTTTATGTATCTCTTCTTTTCTTTCTCATTGAACAACATTGCAGTTGGCCTACAAATAAAGAAAACCAAGACTATTTATAATTGGAAAATATAAGGTAATGGATAATATAGATTTATCACAGGCTTGGTGACAAGTCTGAATTTCCTATCTTCTTTTAGGAGAAATTAAAGAAGGGGACAATACTTAATGACATAAATACCACATCGGCTCTTTAATCATAAATTGAAACAAACAGCAATACGAAATTTGTTCAGCGAGTTGCATGAATTATAAGCTAGCGCGTTTACATATTGCTACTACTTTAATTTTATTGGAAATCATGACCTAAAAATTTTCTATTTTGACTTCTTGTAGTAAGTATATATTAATATTAATGTTTGTAATGGTCAGGTGGAAACAAATTAAAAAATATAATAGCAAGAATTGGATTTACTCAGCAGCAGACTGTGTGAACGGTACACAACAACCTCTGACAGGGTTGTTCCAACATTATCATCCTTAACTAGTGATCGCGAATTTGAGCCGAAAATTAATAAACATTTCTTTGGTAAGAATTGCTTTACAATATTTAGTGAACGTACATATATAGTATAATATAGTCTGAATTCAAATATGTGAATTAGCGATGTTTAAATACAATAACAATAACAATTAGATTATGTGTATCTAGATCTTATCCCTAACTTATAAAATTTAAAAAATGTTTTAGATAAATTCTTGGTTCAAATCAAAATTTAAATACGCGATAGTACGTAAGAAAAAGGATAAAATCTCAAATTGACACTAGTTATGCATCATATAGTCTGAGGTCATGAGTAATGACGGTGAAATAAAAATGTCAAAAAAAAAACGTAACTAAACGTAGGTCCAGACTAAGGGGTCGTTTGGTACGAGGTATAAGAAGATATAGTGCTGGTATAAAAATTTAATACCACCTTAATACTTTCTTTGGTTAGCAAACTAAGTATAAGTTATCCCAGGATTAACACCGGGGATAACTTATACCTTATAGAAGGTGGGGTAATTAGCACGTGTATAACTTATACATTCTTCTTACAAATTATGCAATTGTTATATTTAATACAACATACCAAACAATGGATAAAAAACAATCACAGCATAACTAATTCCGGCATAACTTATTCCATCATAACTTATACCGGTATAACTTATCCCGACATAAGCTGTACTCAAACCAAACGACCCCTAAGACTTATTTTAATACTAATTTAGCATGCACCAGGAACAAGACCCCGTGTCCCATGACCATTAGTTAGTTGGTGAGCATTCATTGAACCTTCACTCAATGGGCTCAATATAGGATTTGGTTACGTACATGGAATTGTTTTAATTTTCTACGTGTGTCCACATTCAAGATTCATGAACTAGTTTAACAAAATTATTATGTCGTCCACATCCATTTTACAGTGGAGGAAACTAAAATGGCAGTATTAGCAGTACAAGACTTGTACAAATTTCAACAGCTGAAAGGTGGAATAAAGAAGAAAGAAAAAAACAAGAATATGCATTTGAAATTCAATTCAACCAAGCGTGCGGTCTTTTGCTTATACTTCCAAAACATAGGTCTCAGACTATTATTTGCTATGATAGATTCTGCTTAATTTTAGCAAATGGGTTGTTGAATTACGACCTCTATTTTCACATTTTTCTTTATCTGTGGGTCCCTACCAACCACTTGAACATTCTTGTCCTATCGTAATATCTTTCTTTTTTTTGGCTAATAGCGATACTTATATTAGAAATTAAGTAACGTAACAGTAATAGTTATTACAAGCTAAAATTATTTGAGCGTTCAAGTCTTCAGAACAGTCCTTATTGAAAGCTGAAAGCAAAGGAAGGGGAATGATAGTTTCTAGGAGTATGCAAACTGTATTGAGACCTGGCCCTTTACCAGTTTTTTCAGAGTTATCGACTGAGACAATAAGTAAAAAGACACGGGATTTTTACGTGGAAAAATCCCAACTAAAGGGGACAAAAACCACAACCTACACTAGTAGGATTCCAACTTCACTAACTTGTAATCTCCGTTATTACAAGCCACTTTGTAATGACTCTCTTACAAAGACTTTGACACACTAACTTGTAATACACTTATTACAAGCCACTTACTCACTAGTTACAAAGACTTCAACTTATGACTACACTAGTCACAACACAAACACTGATGGTTTATGAGTTTAGGATTTCTAAAACAACGCTTCTAAGAAAGCAAATAGGATACAATGAAAAACAAAATACAAGATTACAACTCAATTAAGGACACCTAACAACACGTAGTGGAACATGTCCGTCTTAGTGGAGTTGTCTTCTTGTTCTTGACACACTTGAGTCTTCAATGCAAGAGCAACACTTCAATGCTTGAGAGAATGTTTAGTAAATGCTCGAGTGAATATCTTGTTTGTCCCCAACCAAAATATCATATCCTTAGGACATCCCAAGAAGGATGCACATGCTTAGTTGGTACACTTCTTAATCAATGGGAAGTGACTGCTGCACTGTTACTGCACTGTAGCGTGTACAGTTGCAGGCAGTCACTTTCTGTTACAGCTGGAAAGCTGTGACAGAAAGTGACTGCTGCACTGTTACTGCACTGTAGCGTGTACAGTTGCAGGCAGTCACTTTCTGTCACAGCTTTCCAGCTGTAGAGTTGACATGTACTTCCGTCAGTGAGAATGTCAAGGGATCAGGTCCCTGAGCTGTTCCCTGTGAGTTCAAATGTACACTGTCCAGATTTCTTGAGTTTATGTTGACTGGTTGTGCTGGTTACGCATCAGGTCCTTTATCTGGTTCCTTACATAAATATTTGTTAGATCATCAAAACAGATTACTAACCCATCATGGGAGATTAGTAATATAAGGGATGCCATGGTTGTCGTCCATTTGAGGGTGTGAGGTTCATCCCATGCTTAGCCAAGGCATCTGCTACAACATTAGCTTCTCTGTATACATGTTTAAGCTCCATGTGATCCAATTCCAGCATCAGTGACCTGCAGTCAGTAATAATAGGTAAGTAAAGTTCATTATCATGTTCGACCATGATGCACAGTATCTCTGAAACAGTTTCTATTTGAAGCGGTCAGAGGCTAAAGTCTTTAGCTAACTATAGGCCTAGCCGAAGTGCTAATAATTCAGCTTCAGTAGCAGAGAAGCAAGTTAAACTGGTTGTGAATCCCCAGATCCATTGATTGGTCGAGTTACACAAAATTCCTACACTTTTGAAACTGTGACAAGATTTCTTGCCCAATGTTTTTATCCTTGATCAACAGTTTTTGATTTAGTTTGCTAATTGAGATTTTAATTAATTAGTATTACTATAAACAAATGTAGAGGGGTAAATATTGATAAACTTCACTTCATGATGCATTTTTCTATATATAGATAGAGATGGTAATGGGGCGGGGAAGGTGTGGTGGGCCGGGTTAAAACAGTTATTAAATTTTTTAAAACGGAACATTGCGGGTTTAACGCGGTTTCAATGTGGCGTGGTTTTTAATTTTATCTTTTCTAAAACAAAGCAATCACTTCAACTACAATTTCACATTCTTTTTTATTAGCACGAATGCTATTTTGATTTATAATTAATCAATTTGCATAAGCCTCAACAAAATGATATTACTTAAGTCAAGAATATCATATTAATATTAGGAAATGATAGTAACCCCATTATTTAGAAAGATCGGTGTAATACTCTCTCAATTTTATGTTTATGTGATTTTGTTAAATTCTCCATTTTATACAAGAATAAAACGTCAAACTAGTTTTTTTTAGGAAAATTTTATAAAAAGAAAAAGAAAAAATAACTTAATCAAGGCAGGGGCGGGGGGAGAAGGGGGAGGGAGGCGGGTTGAAATTTGGTGGGTTTTGCCGAACCCTCACCGCTCCATGCCATCCCTATAAGACAAATATTAGACGCTCAAATTGCGTTCCATAAAGGTCTCAAGACGAGGCTACTTAAGTTATTATCCATTTTGGGATAATCTTAATCTTGATAGCTAAACCACAAGATTTCTAAGAAAATAAAACCACAGTTGGATTTAAAGACAAACTTATCATCGAACCTCTGATAGGATTTGTCCCCATTCTTTTATCATGCCTGAATTTTTCTTTACTTAAAGGAAGGGAAAAGACCTTATCATATTGATTTTACTTTTTCACAAAATTAAAAATATAGATCTCTTTCATATTTGACATATCTCTTTCGTAGAGGAAAAGATTTGTGGACCTTTATAAATTGAGGTCCTTTCTTTCGTACAGAACAAAACAGCATTCACAATGTAATCACTAAAAGAGTCTGATTTATGGAATCATGATTATTATCTCAATAGTTTTATATTATTTTTATATTTGTTTTATCGTATGTGAGAAATTGACTAAATAATATTAAAATATAATATGCTTCTTTTAGTATAATTTTTTTTGTTGCCTGATTTATCGTTGTTAAAGTTTACTTTGTTCACTTCGGTATAATGTTTTATTATTTCTATCCCAACAACCTAAGTATTTCTCATCCTTAGATAATGTCCTATACTATTAGGAGTCCTTTGGTTCAATCCCATTGTATTGGTAAAAAAGAGTTCCACACGTGTAACAAATGTGGTGACTCGGCAATTTATGTGGAGTAATGAAAACACGACAACTGGACATGACTCTATGAAGAGGTACGAGGCAAAGAGACACAGAGTAGTACACCCACGGGGTAATTAGTTATGGGAATCTCAACCTGATTGAGAAGATGAAGAGATACGGTCAGAGTGAATCCATGCAGAATAAAGGGCAAAAGTCGGAGATCTTCAATTAATGAGTCAGACGTTACACGACCTTCACGCAACAGTTACGGTTAAATCATTGTAACGTTACATTAATGTTATTATTAGTCATTAATGCTCAATCACTGAAAAGGTAGTCGTTATATTAAAAAATTCCTTATATAAGGGAGTAAAATATAACTTGTAAGACACATTCGAACTACTACTGCAATACACTTACTTCTTGTGCATCTTATTGCTTTTCATTTACAAGTTTATTTATAATTACTAGTTTATTCTTTGATTATCAGAAACTCGTGTTCTTATTAAAATAATTTTAAGCAAAGAATTCAATTCTTTGATTAAACACACCCATGTCATTGTGTGCAAATAATCAGGATAATAATCTTGAGATTATAAGCAATATTTTGATTGAGATAATTTATCTCACCTTTTATCTAGGATTATATAATTTCATGATTATGGTATAAAATATATCATGGTTTTAACCAACACCCTCAGGCTTCAACCAATCACATATATAATAAATTTAATACCATATTTTATATATATTGACACAATCCACTTAATCCCTCCCACCAAACGTCCCGTTACTCTTTAATTTATCCTATTATAAAATAATACTACACTATAAGGATGCAGAACCAACTAGCCGATACAAATCGTAGGAAGGATAGATAGGAAATTCTTGAATGTCTTAATTGCTTGTACAGGGATATGTTAGTCAAAATAGTGGCAAAGTATAGTGAGTGGTGCATAGACGACAAGAGTTTGAAACTTGGAGATGGGCATGCATGCACCGAAAGCACAACTTTGACACGCTTCTCCTAATCTTCTCTTTTATCTTGTATACGGTTAAAATCGGGTTCATTAATTCGATTTCTTTGATTAATCAAAATCAAGATAGTACGCTAAGGATCGGTTCCGTATTTTATTAGACCGAGACATGAAGGTACGATATCAAATTCGGAATTCGAAGTATCAATTGAGATCGAGACCGGCCAGGATCGAGACCAAATATGATAGACATCGAGCGAGACCGAAGAAACCCCGTTAACGGAAAGCCGAGAAATCCGTGACGGGCAAGGATCGTGACGGAAATTTGAGCATGAATCAAATCAAGAACAATTATTTAACCAATCATGAGATTTTCTTCTATATTTAGAATTGTATCATAAGTAGAATTCCTCTTCTATATGAAGGGGTTTTTAATAATTTGTAATCATCTAATTCTCGCATTAAAAAGCAATACAATACATTTTTCTCTCTTAAGCTCTCTTATTCTTTGGTTAAGTTCATATTTCTTAATTATATTTTCGGCCGGTTCGAGGGCGATCTAGCTCGAGGGCCAAGTTACACTTTATACCGGTTTGCTTTTTACAGACAATTTCTAACATTAATTATCATATTTCTCAAATGGTGGCAAATGAAATCATGTATCCTTAAAATCACTTACAAATTTAATTGTTATCCGATTTTAAGAGTAAACAATACTATTATTTCGTTTGTCCCGGTTTATGTGACGGTGTTCAAATCTTGAGAGTCAAACGAATTATTTTTTAATTGTAATTTTTTCATATGCTTTTTGGATATTTTGAATTATTAATTATTGTGACCTATAGTACTTTTTACATAATTTTTTATGTATGTAAATTTTATTTTGAAAAGCTTAAGAATTCTATCTCCAAGTACATTTAAAAGATTAGAAAATTGGAACTTTGAAAAGCTAAAAATATGAGAAAGTAATACTATATCTTTTTTAGGTCCAAAGTCTTGTAGTTGCCGCACGACCTGAATTTTCTACCCCCAATTAATATTGGGTGGTCACAGTCTTCTTTCTCCAGTTACATCCGAACATTCTATCGTTCTTTTCCACTTTTCTCTTTCTTTTATTTTCTTTTTTTGTTTGCTTTTCCAAGTTGATGGGTCGCCATACAAGTTAATTTAGTACAATAACAAACAAAAGGCACATTGATGTTGTTATAGTAGTTAAAAAGTTTTGAGTTTTGTTTATCATACGTAGGCAATATGTGGGAATCATCATCTCATTAAATAATTTTTCTTTGATTAAGATTCTTAAAACTTTTCTAAATCCTGTTACAATATGAATTGTACCTTGGAAAATAAATTAAGAATCTACTATGTAAATTATTAGCAAGTCCGAAATTACCAAAATTTCATTTCCAAAACCGTGGTCGGTTGACTAGACAGAGAAGTAGGCTGGTCTTAATTTGAGTTTAGAATCAAAGAGAAGATACCAATTTTCGGATTTTGCCCCGCCCAAGGACTTACATTAGCCACCGTACAACGTACTAAGGACTACTAATTTTATAATATCAGAATATCATTTTAATATTTTTTGAAATAAAGAAATAAGATTTGAATTTCATGCTTTAAATTTTTTTAATGTTAGTAAATTAAGCGACTAGATTATAATTTAATATTTACGATGGTGAATTTTATTAGATGTGATTTTAGTTACCGTTGTCCTTTTTTTCTTGTTTGTTTTCTTGAATGTCAAATATGAATATACACATATATAAACTACTACCATTCCTATTAGCTTGTCGTTGTTGAACTCACATTGCGTTGCTGATCTCTCAAAAATAAAGATCACGAAATTTCGTTACTTTTGTCTAGTGGATCCACCATTATTCCATGATCCCCACAGAAAATTACTCTAAATATTGAAAGTACAAGCACAAAGATTTTTTCTTTAAAGGTACTCGAATTTTGATTTAAGATGCTGAGTACATTATAATTCGCGCTTTATATAAACGAGAAAATAAAGGGATGAATTAGAAAGTAAAATAAATCAAATCAGTGTGTAAACAAAGCCTCGACCTCAAATTGAAATAACCCTCTAGGTGATATAGTAAGAACAATAAAGAATAAAACAACTTTGATGAACAATAAGCCAGAAAGAAATGGTTGTACATATTTTTCTCACTGAGCAATGATCATTACAAATGAATGGACTTGCTTTTTATATAGTAGATGAGTCCTAATTAAGTATACTTCTAATTACAGTAGGAAATCGTATAAACAACTGATTAACTGCTATAGATTTGATCAATTCCGAGATTCACGTCACGATCCTCGATCAATCGCGGATATCTCGCCCTTTCTGTTACAAAGTTATCCCGATATTACTCGAAGTCTATCTCTTCTGTTCTCGATTGATATCAACCTCGATCTGGAAAGAGGCTTCGATTTCTGACTTGACGTCTGATAGTTTTAGGGGTCCACCAAACAGTAGAGGTACCAGGTCCTCTACCTGTTTCCACAGAGTTATAAACTAAAAATGCGCAAGGAGACAAAAGATTTTTACGTGGAAAAATCCCACTCAAGGGGACAAAAACCACGACCTACACTTGTAGGATTTCAACTTCACTAACTTTTAATCTAGACTATTACAAGCCACTTTGAAAGGCAACCTTACAAAGACTTTGACACACTAACTTGTAACCACTATTACAAGCCACTTTGAAACTCTCTAGTTACAAAGACTTTGACTCATGACAACCTTTAGCCACAGTGAGATCAAGAGAATAAAGAGTAAAAAGAGATTCCTAACTAGTTGCTTCTACAAAAGCTAGTAGGATACAGTAAAAACAAAATACAAGATTACAACTCAACTAAGGACATTATCAATACTTGATGAGCACGTTTTGTAGGCCTTAGTGGAGTTGTCTTCTTGCTCTTGAAGCTCTTTAGTCTTTAATGCTTGAGAGCACTTAATGCTTGAATATTCTTCTTGTAAAAGCTCAAGTGAGTAAGTTGTTGTTCTTGATTCAAGATATTATCTTGCATCCCATATCCCAAGAAGGATGCCCAATGTCTTAAGGATATAAGGCTCAACTACAAGGGAAGTGACTCCTGCACTGCTGCTGCACTGTAGCGTGAGTAGTGACAGGCAGTCACTTGTCTGACACAGTTTTCTATAGCTGTCAAGTCGACTTGTTCTTGATCCTGTGAGTCCGATGAGAGATCAGGTCCCTCATCTGATCTATCCTCAATCAGTGAGAGTGATCCGGAATTCCTGAAGACATAGATGACTTGTGATGCTGTATGT
>ML255440.1:558-23978 GCA_005239495.1 Nicotiana undulata
ATGCTACACTGCACTTCTTAATGTTGTGCAGATCACGCATCCGGACCCAGTGGACCGCATTGAGGGAGTCACCTTCAGTCCACCCAGAGCTTCAAGGTATACCCGCTGGCGTTCGTGGGCCTTGGTGTCTCTCCTGCTTTTGGATTCCTCATTGTCTTACCTTTTTTCCTAGTTTCGAGACAATTGTATATTTCTTTTCAGACTTTGTATTTAGTACTCAGTTAGATAGTTCGTGAGGTTGTGACACCCCGGTTTTGGGATTGTTCGTTGTAGATGCCATATCATTTCGTTTTGAGTTTTGAAATAATATTATTATTTTTCTGCTGTGAAACATTTGAAGTGATTTGGGATGTTCAGTAAGGTTCTGAGGGTTAATAGTGTGGGATGTTTTCCGGAAAAGGTTGGATATTAATGAATTCGAGTTATTCCAGTAAATGTTTGAAGGTTAATAGTTTTAAATACTGTTACGTTGTGTTATTAAGGCAATAATGTTGTATACGTTGGCTTGTCTAGTGGGTTCAACGTTAGACGCAGTCACAGCCTGAAAGGTGGGATTTCGGGTCATGACAACCATGTATAAGGATTGACTCATATCTGTGCATGATTCAAATTTTGTACTCTGTTGTTGTAACCTGCAATCTTTATTAGTTGGAATGAATGATTAACTCAAACCTCTAATCACTTCTCTTCTAATAAATATGAAGTAAGGTTTCTATGTTAAAAGAAAAGTAAGATTTATGCGATAAACTCTAATAATTTAAGCCAGTGGCTGTCATACCTTCAGCTGTGACTTCAGCAGCCCCACTTCCACTAGCGGTCATTGACCCCTCTGACACCCAGCAGGCTACTGACTCCCATAGCGCTTAGTGCGCCCCAGGGAGCCCCTACTTCTGTTTTACATTTCTTATGCATTGAGGGTAATGCATGCTCTTTAGTTGGGGGTGGAAGGGTAGCCTTGTATGAACATCTTTTGTGACAACTTGTGTGATCCTCAAACTATTGTATTTATTTTCTCTTTGTGTTATATGTGATTTTCATGTTTATCGGTAAACTCTTGTACATACTTATGTTATTGACCATTAACTTGTGTTGTCCTCGTAAATATGCTATCTGTGTGTACATACTTATGTTGTTGACCATTAACTTGTGTTGTCCTCGTACATATGCTATATGTGTGTATATATATAAATAAAAAAACAAGTAGATTGTATGCATGTCATCAGTAGTAACTAGCAATGAATTCCTCTTGGTTTTTCTTCGCCAGGTTCTTTTCCAAGGGTGTAATAGTAGAACCATGGCAGTAGGATGAAACGTATTGACCGATTTGGTGTAAGTGTCTAGTCTAAAGCATGTGTGTTTGTAAATAACCTATACCCTTCCGTTATAAAAAAAAGAAGAGAAATCTTGTGTTAAAAAGGCAATCAAATGTGTGAACTTGAGGCTCGCTTTTTGACTATATGCGTACTTAGAATTATACATGTAAATATGATGAAAGCTTTGAGTTGTCAAAAATCTTCTCTATATCTATATAAATCTACAAATATAAGAAGGTTGAAAAATTATTAACTTTCGTGCTATATAATTTGATGGGATAATATGTTGATTTCGTCAAATTTCTTAGGGTTCATGTTCTCTTTAAGCAGAAGTTGCATAGCTGTAGGACTTATTCTAATATATTATAACTTAGTATTTTCTTACTGATAGTAGGTGAATTAGACTATATTTTCACCCTTAATGAACCATACTTTAGTGTGTTTTAAGTGCAAATAATGATAACAAAATGCTCTAGTTAGTGTTTTTATGCTTTGCAGGATATAAGCTATGATGGGAGATACTTTGGAGCGTTTTGGAGTCAATTAAGTGAGTTTAAGGTCAATCGAGAAGAACCCGTGAGAAAAGAACAAGAAAAAGGCGAAGATTGCTGGAAGGGAGCCCACCGCGACTGCGGCTGGAGCGCGGTGGGCAATGCAGCAGATTCAGAACGTGAGTCTTTCACCGCGGTCGCGCCGCCTTCCTGCCGTGGCCGCGGGCGACTGCTGGAAGTCCAGAAAACTGAAGGACTAAAGTGCAAAAAATGGGATTTCTTAGCCTAAGCCTATTTAAACATTATAAACTCGCCCAAGAGACTATCAAGCTTGTTTTTAGACTCAAATAGGAGGCAAGAACAATTGTGAGAAGACAAGCAACAATTAGAGTTTTTCTATTCTCTTTCTTTTACAGTTATTTTGAGAATTATGATTTCTTTTGAGTTTTTATTGTGTTTGAGTATGAGTAGCTAACTTCTTTAATCTAAGGTTTTGGTGGAACTCGTTGAGGATGAACTTATTGTTATCTTAATATAGTTTTGCTTGGTTTTCAATCTCTATTTGTTCAACTACGTTATTGTTGTAGTTGATTGAAGGGCCCTCAATTAGCTGTTCCTATTTAGTGTGTATTGACCTAAAAATAAGAAAAGAAACTATTTATACTCAGCTAAAAATTCCGGACAAAAATGCCCCTGCGGGGTCACCGCGGACCGCACAAAATGGACCGCGGCTGCGGTGAGGCTTTTTAGCTTTACAAAACTGGGCTCTGCACTTGGCCACTGCGGTCCGAATAAACTGGACCGCGGCTGCGGTGGCTTCAACACGGACCGCGAAGAAAGGACTGCGGTCCGCGTAGGTCTTCTAGCTTTCAAGGTTTGGGGTCTCTGAATCTCTTGACCGCGGACCGCGTAGATTGGACCACGGTCCACGTTGATTTTTCCCTTCAAAACAGTTCTCTGAATCTCACCACCGCGGACCGCATAAACTGGACCGCGTTCCGCGATGACTTTTGCCTTGGAAATAACTTCTCTGAATCTTTCAACCGCGGACCGCATAGAATGGACCGCGGTCCGCGTTGGCTTTGGCCTTGACAAGCACTCTCTGAATCTCTTCAATGCAGACCGCATAAAGTGGACCGCGGTCCGCACTGGTCAATAAAACTCTACCTGTGCTTGGTCTTGGTACTTGTGCAGGTTTCCCTCCTTTTTGAGCAGGTCTTTGACTGTTTGTCATCCTTTTTTATTAAACCCTGCAACAAGCACAACAAGTAAGCCGTTGGGACTATTTTGCATATAATTTTATCCAAAACTTAAGTACGAAAGAGTGTAAAATAAGGTAAAATCCCTAGTTATCAACTCCCCAAAACTTAAGCTTTTGCTTGTCCTCAAGCAAACAAAATAAGCCCCACCCCTCTTTGAATGAATCTAACAAAATTCAGCTGCCCTAAGGTAACCTCTTCTAGCATTAATTGGGACTAACAATTGCCTTCAATGCAAATGAATCATTAACAACATTTGACCTTTAAAAACCATGGATTTCAGTGTGACGCAAGAGCATCAAGAGTTGACTCGACTCATCAACGAAACTCTTACTACTACTTTGGTCATTGTGGAACCCAAACTCATACTCCCCAACTCTCCCTAAGCAAACCTCACTTTAAGATTGTAACACTCAGAACGAGGATAATGGGAGTCCACTCATCTCTCTCAAGGAAAAGACTCAAGTCCGGCTCAAAGTACCATAGGCTTGCCAATTATGTGAGTCGCCACTAATGTAAGCTTCATTCAACTCAAGATCATATACGACTTTTGTGGACACATGATGAAGGCTTTTGGTTTAAGGTAGGAAATATTTGGTCAAGGTGAGTTCTATCTTCCCTTATGCACTTCGTTTGTTTCACATTCTCTTGACTTCTTGAGTCATTTAGCTCTTTCTGAGGGGTTAGAGAGACACACTGTCACTCCTTCTTGTTCAATTCAATCATTTTTCTTCTTTCTAAATATTTCACACCTTTAATTTCTTTCTTTTCATTGATTCCCTTTTATTTTTTCTAACTTGTTCATTCCTTTTGGCTTTTTGATTTTTCTTTTCTTTCTTTTTCATTGCCTTTCCTTTTCTTCCCTTTTGTACCTTCTTTTTCACTTTGTTTCATTCCTTGTCTCTCCCCCAAACTTACATTTTTGCCTTGTGCTAAGGGAAGAAGGGGTGCCAAGAGAGGGTTAAAATTGGTAAAGGCTTGTATCATGTTTTTTGAACTAAAAAGGTCTAAGGCTCAAAAGGGTTGACTAGGGAAATTGTCATTGGTAGGCTATGGAAATGTTCAAGTCACTATTCGGATCAAGGAGAGCCTATAATCACATCTCAAGTCAAACTACACTTAGGATTTCGCCTAGACAAACATTCAGGGCAAGTTATAGACTAATGGCACGGGACTTAGACTTGCAATTCAAACTCGCACCACTCAAGCTATGGGATTGCTAAAGAAACAGAGTCGAGGTCCCACAACGACCTTAGCTATGATTTGAGCAACACAATGGTCCCGAAAAACCACTTGATGATTATCGGCCAACACAAGAGTCTCAAGATCACGACTTCACCATCCTAAACACAACGATTTGTTTTTCACCATAGGGTCAAAGAAAAATGTGTTAGGCCCAAGTGGAGCTTTGCTTGAGGTACCATTCCTTGCCAACTACTATTTACACAAAAAGCAAAAAGAAAAACAGATTCAAACCCTTAAGAAAGTTGTCACACCATCCATCCTCGGGAAGAGCCACCCGGTTCACACAACTTCCACCTTTGGAAATAACCGTGGCATTAAGAAAACCAAAGGCTTATTGCACGTGAAAAATTCAAAACAAGAAGCTACAAAAATAAAGTAAGAAGCTATAAAAGAGAAAAATGCGGAAAATAAAATGCGTAAAATAGAATGAATATATACAAGAGGGAAGTTAATAGAATATACATAAGGGGGAATGAATATATACATTAGAAAGTAACTTTACAGACCAAAAAGTGAAAAAATACGAAAAGTACTAGAATAGTAAAGTTATGTACATACCCAAAATAAAAAAGAAAGCATAATAAAAATAGTATCTGATTTATACAGTCATCCAAATCCAACCAAAATAGAGCTACCCCTTCAAATGAGAGCTAGCATTGTCCTCAATGCTAACTTAGCAAAATAAGCTCAAAAGTAAGAAGAGAGAGAGTAAAGAGGAACTCCCTATAGGCCCTCCGTCTGCAAAGGATCCTCAGTGTGAGTCCCTGGGTCTGTGGACTGCATGGGAACCTGTGACTGGTCCCCAGAACCCTGTGTCTCCATCGGGACCTGGAGCTGGACCTCCTCTGTAACCCGGGCCCGTACTGCCAGCTGTGGCTGACTCGATGTATCTCCTTGTGGGTCTGCCAACTCTATCACAATGCCCTCAGTACAGGGAAGCACTCTCTTCCTCTTTGTTGGCCTCTCTATCTCCGGCTCTAGCTCAGGCTGGGCCGCAGGGTCATGAAACAGCAGGTCTAATCAGGTGATCCTCCTCCAGCTTATCTACCTCTTTTCTTAGCTTCTTCACTGACTCCTTGGAGGCACGAGTTTTCCTCAGCTTCTTGGTCTCCTTTGCAAGATCCGTCAGTGCCTTCCCATGAGAACAAACAACGTCCAAAATCAACTTCTGGTTATCAAGGATTTTCTTCTGGTTTTTCAGAAGTTCCTTGATAGCGTCCTCCACGGACTGTGGGACTTGTGGTGGGGGAGGTGCAACTTGGGATGCCACCGTCGTGGAAAGGACAGACAACTTAGAAGTAGCTGCCTGCATCAAGTTGTTGATACTGGATAGGGTCTTGCTTAGACGGTGGGCAGTTAGAGGGTTTTCCATTGATGAAGGAATGCCTGGGGCTGCTGAAGTGGAAGGGCCGGCAATGTCTAGAGTGGCTGAGGTGGACGGGCCAACAATGTCTGGGGTGGCTGAGGCAGGGTGAGAAGATGCCACTACAACCCCTGGCTCTTCAGACTGGCTAGTGGAAGCGGTGGCTTTACCTTTGAAATTTTTGCTTTTGGGGTAGTCATCACCCTGAAGGCTGTACCAGGAGAACGGAGTATTTGGCTTCAACTTCACATCACTTCACATCAAACTTCCTCTTTTCTACTTTCTGATCTTCAAGGTACATGGTCAAGAAATTAGGGAAGGGATAGGCTCTATCACATTCATTCACCACCCGGTTAATAACCCTTGATATCACATTCCTGACATTCATCAGGATCCCTGCCATGATAGAAGCAATTAACACAGCCCGCCTGAGAGGAAGAGAATTTTCATGGAAGGTGGGGTCAAGCCTGCTACACACGAACGTCTCCCAACCTTTGGCCTCAAAATTTAATGTCCTCCTCAGAATTACTTTCCCTACTTGCAACCAGTCTGGGGTTTCACCTAGGATTGCCAACTGCTCCGCTAGCCATGAACAGGCTCCCCCGCTCTCAATTTCTCCAAGTACTCTGACTCATCCTCATCATCGAACTCTAGGTAGTTGTTTAATGCCTCCCCATCAAAAGGTATATTCAGATTGCGCACTTTAGTCGCCTTGGAGTCCTTTTTTAGATAAGCCAAATTAGTGTAGAACTCCTTGACGAGGTGCTCATTTGCCTCCGGCAGCTGGCAAGTGAAATAGTCCCAGCCTTTCCTCTCCCTGAACTGCCTCCGCACATTGGGGTTATCCGACAAAAGGTCCCTTATGATGAATTTACGCTCTAGGATCAAGTTTCTCTCACGACACCATTACCGGAATTTATGAAATGCCGGTTCACTCACAAATCAATCTTGCCATGCTTCTGGTTTTCTTGTTCTTTCAACCCCCCCTACTCGGGGTTCACCCCCTGTTTGGGTCCCATCCCGTGCCTCTTCTTCTTCGGAGTGTTCACCTGATAGAGATGTTGTAGGTGAGGTGGAGTATTCATGAGCACTCCCTACAACTGAGCCTTCAGACGACTCAGAGTGTGTTGCTGCTTGCGCAGGAGGGGAACCAGAAGGTTCATTTGTCAATCTGAACCTTTCCAGGTAGTCGGGGATAAACTCCGGTACCGACTCTGACTCAGATCCTTCTCCGGAGGGTGCATACTCATTTCCCGATTGGGAAGCAGCTCTATCCATGGCCCGGATTGTCTTTCTAGTTTCTTTTATTGCTTGTCGGACTTGGGGAGTTAGTCTGATCATTCCCTTGCTTCTCCCCCGGGAGGATTCACCCTTTCCGCTTGGTTTACGACCACCACCTCTTGATTGGACCATAATCTGCAAGTTCAATTTATTTAAAGATTGTTAGTATCCAAGCAGTGTATTTATCAATGAAGAAAAGGTAGCAGAACAGGGGATTTGAGTTGCAGAAATAGCAGACCGCGGACTGCACAAAAATGATCGCGGTCCGCGTTGAGGTGGGGTTCAGACTACCCACCTCTCTGAAGTTGTCACCGCAGACCGCATAAAAATGACCGCGGTCCGCACTAAGGCACCGCGGACTGCAAAAAAATGACCGTGGTCCGTGTTGAGGTGGGGTTCAGACTACCCACCTCTCTGAAGTTGTCACCGCAGACCGCATAAAAATGACCGCGGTCCGCACTAAGGCACCGCGGACTGCAAAAAAATGACCGTGGTCCGTGTTGAGGTGGGGTTCAGACTACCCACCTCTCTGAAGATGGTCACCGCGGACCGCGTAGAAACGACTGCGGTCTGCACTAAGTCACCGCGGACCGCAGTCATCAGTTGGGACTTGTGACATTTAAAGCACCTCGGCCCGCGTAAAAGCACCGCGGACCGCACTAATTCCAAACCTAGGGTTCCAATTTTTACATTTAATTCAAGTTCAAATGCACATGTTGTTGAAACCCTAGATGTTTAATCAGTGTAATTAATTACAATGGGTCTAAATTAAGCATTATGAACAAACCCTACACATGATTAATGGACTAGAGGAGAAAAAAAGAAAAAAAGAAGAAGAAAATCTACTAAGTAAACAAGAAAATAATAAAATTAAGAAGTTATGAAATCAAAAGTACACTTACTAGATGTGGGATGAAGATGAGATGAATGAAATGAACACTTGAAATTAGCAAGAGTGATGCACAGTTAAGATTGTAATGTAGAGAGTCAAAGAGCGTAAAGTGTAAAATGAAGCCCTGAGACCCTATTTATAGAGCTGGGCCTGGGACCCACAATACTCACCCCACCGCAGACCGCATAAAATGACCGCGGTCCTTTAAAATTCTGGGCAACTGGACAATTTGCCACTGCGGTCCGCATAAAATCAACCGTAGCCGCAGTGGTCCACCGCGGTCCGCGTAAAATGGTATCGCGGCCGCGATGGCAACTTCAGAGGAGTCACTTGTTGTGAGATAACTTCGCGGACCACAAAAAGTGTACCGCGGTCCGCAATGCAACTTCAGAGACTTGTTTTTCTGGTGAGCCAGCTCCGCGGACCGCACAAAATCGACCGCGATCCGCATTGCAACTTCAGAGAGCTAGATGTTTACAACTTAGCCTTGTTCCCTGCATCAAAACAATCTTACAACATCCCACGGCCAGTTAGTCCAAAAATGAGTCCTATACTACCAAGAAAATCAAAGAGAAACAAAAATAAAGATACATGGGTTGCCTCCCAAGAAGCGCCTGATTTAACGTCGCGACACGACGCATGTTACCATGTTCAATTGAGCTTCATCAAAGCCACCACGTGGATATCTTCAAATTTCCCAAGGTAGTGCTTGCACCGGTGCCCATTCACTCAAAAGATTTCCCCATTTTTGTTCTTTAGATCGAGAGCACCAAAGGGAGTAACCAATACAGCTTCAAACGGGCCACTCCATTTTGACTTGAGTTTGCCCGGAAAGAGACTAAGTCTAGAATTGAAAAGGAGAACCAAGTCTCCCACCTTGAATTCTCGTTCTTTGGTATACTTGTCATGAAGGTACTTCATTTTGTCTTTGTACAGGGAGGAGCTAGTGTATGCATGAAATCTGAACTCATCTAGCTCATTCAAGTGATTAACTCTGAGATTAGCAGCTGTGTCCCAATCCAAGTTCAACTTTTTCAAATCCCAAAGTGCCTTGTGCTCCAATTCCACTGGAAGATGACAAGCCTTGACATACACCAACCGGTAAGGTGACATACCGATTGAGGTCTTGAAATCGGTCTGGTAGGCCCAAAGAGCATCATCAAGCTTCCGAGACCAATCAGTTCGGTTAGCATTCACAGTTTTGGCCAATATATTCTTGATCTCACGATTGGACACTTCCACCTGGCCACTTTCTTGAGGATGATACGGAGTAGACACTTTGTGATTGACCCCGTACTTCGATAGCGAAGAATCAAAGGCCTTATTGCAAAAGTGAGACCCCTCGTCACTGATGATGGCACGGGGTGTCCCAAATCTTGTGAAAATCTGCTTCTTCAGAAAACCAACCACACTGCGGGCCTCATTATTGGGCAAAGCCACGGCCTCAAACCATTTTGAAACGTTGTCCACCATCACGAGTATGTAAGTGTTTCCACAAGAGCTCACAAATGGCCCCATAAAGTCAATACCCCATACATAAAAAATATCCACCTCTAGGATTGTAGTAAGAGGCATCTCATCTCTCTTGGTTATGCCACCCATTCGTTGGCATTCATCACATCATTTCACCAACTCACTAGCATCTTTGTATAAAGTAGGCCAAAAGAAACCACAGCTTAGCACTTTTGAAGCGGTCCTTGCCCCTCCATGATGACCACCATAAGGTGAGGAGTGGCAAGACTCAAGAATCGATCCTTGTTCCTCTTCGGTCACACATCGCCGGATGACACCGTCACTGCAAATCTTGAATAAGTATGGTTCATCCCAATAAACATACATGCTATCCCTCCTAAGCTTCTTCCTTTGGTTAGAAGAGAGCTCACAAGGAACAACACCGGTGACAATATAATTGGCAATGTCCCCGAACCATGGCATTTCTTGCATTGACAAAGAAAGAAGTTGTTCATCAGGGAAACTATCATCAATTTCAAGCCCATCACTAGGTCATGCGGTAAGTATAGTTGTAGTATAGTGGTAAGTATTCCCGCCTGTCACACGAGTGACCCATGTTCGATCCATGGCAACGGTGCCAAAAAGTGATCCGCTCTCACCTACACTACTATAAAATAGTAAGAAGAGGGTCGGAGCAGCTTTTACCCGAAGGATCGGGATCGAATCCACAGGGAGTTATGATTGTGGGAGTTGAGTTTCTAGGTAATCTAGTAGTGGTTCGTGCTCTTAATTGCACTTTTCATACTTGTTGGTTTGACAATTATACTACAGTTTATACTAATAGTAATTTGCTAATTAACTAACGAATGTCTTTTTTGGTTGTTTTCTTAATGGATAAAAAGCACTAGGGTTATGACTTTCTCATAGGCGAGTATTAAACAGAATCCAATACCTAAGGCAGAGATGTTAACAAAGGGAACATGGCATAACCAATGCACGAAATTAGCCACTCTATATCTCTCGGTATTTTGAGTGGCTTTGCCCTAATTGCCTCTCTCGAGGTCAATTGAGTGTCAAAATTATGCAAGCAATATTGGCTCAAGTAGGGTTTTACTATCTCTAGGTTTAACCCGTTAATTGGGACTATCAATCTCTTGATTTCGTCCCAATTCCTTGTTGGGCTGATTTTCTAGACTCAAGTTCTCTTTCTCAAGAAGAACCCAAGTCAATTGAACACTAATTAGTGTTTCCAACCACTAATTTTAACAATAAAACCACAAACCAGCCCAAATACCAAACACCCATAAACATCTAAGCCTTAATTTAAAGGACCCATTAAACACCACACTAGGGTTGAGCCACAACCCTAGCTAATGGGTTAAGCTACTCATACTAACTGAAGAAATTAGAGAAATAGATGAAGCAAAACTCATATAATTGATTTATAAACTAAAATTGAAAGATTCAATGTTGAAATCCTTCTAAAAGTACTCAAAAATATGAATACAAGTCGTTCACGAGCTCCCCACTATATCTCAGTACAAAGCTTGACCTAAAAATAAGAAAAGAAACTACTTATACTCAGCTGAAAATTCCGGACAAAAATGCCTCTGCGGGGTCACCGCGGACCGCACAAAATGGACCGCAGCCGCGGTGATGCTTTTTAGCCTTACAAAACTGGGTTCTGAACTTGGCCACCGCGGTGGCTTCAACGCGGACCGCGAAGAAAGGACTGTAGTCCGTGGAGGTCTTCTAGCCTTCAAGGTTTGGGGTCTCTGAATCTCTTGACCGCGGACCGCGTAGATTGGATCGCGGTCCGCGTTGATTTTTCCCTTCAAAATAGTTCTCTGAATCTCACCATCGCGGACCGCATAAACTGGACCGCGGTCCGCGATGACTTTTGCCTTGGAAACAGCTTCTCTGAATCTTTCAACCGCAGACCGCATAGAATGGACCGCGGTCCACGTTGGCTTTGGCCTTGACAATCACTCTCTAAATATCTTCAATGCAGACAGCATAAAGTGGACCGCGGTCCGCACTGGTCAATATAACTCTGCATGTGCTTGGTCTTGGTACTTGTGCAGGTTTCACCCCTTTTTGAGCAGGTCTTTGACTGTTTGTCATCCTTTTTGACTAAACCCTGCAAATAGGAAAACAAGTAAGCCTTTGGGACTATTTTGCATACAATTTTATCCAAAACTTACGTACGAAAGAGTGTAAAATAAGTTAAAATCCCTAGTTATCATGTATCTACTCGAGATAGAGTGCATGTTTAGGTAATTGTTGAACAACACCACTCCCGGAGTACAGGAGAGATCCATAACCGAATGTTTAAAGGTTGGATTAGAGATAACGATACCTTGGGTGCAATCTAAAGTGAACTGTAATGCAATTGAGCTAGCGTAACTTGAGAGAGTGCGTCTAGTAGATTATCATAATTAGTTGAGAGAGATTTATGATAGCCTGAGTGTTCATGATTGATAGAGATAACTAAACCAAAACTATAGGAAATATACAAGAATGGATTTCATCAACGAGGGAAACCATAACCTTAGACCTTTATCGCATCTGCTTACATCTAAACATTAGTTGTCTTTTAGTTTGTTTAATTTCTTCAGCTGTAGTAGTAAAAACACCAAAAAGTGATATTCATAACCTTTGGGGAAATTGATTATTGAGAATATAGTAGTCTAACAACAACATTTGATACGTTAGTTCCCTATGGGATTCGACTCTGGGCAGTATACTCAGAATATATTTGCAACGCCCGCTTAGTTTTTCATTAGACATAGTTGAGCGTGATCAAATTTTGGCGTC
This sequence comes from Nicotiana undulata, assembly GCA_005239495.1. Classification (NCBI taxonomy): domain Eukaryota; kingdom Viridiplantae; phylum Streptophyta; class Magnoliopsida; order Solanales; family Solanaceae; genus Nicotiana; species Nicotiana undulata. The sequence continues at coordinate 12,672 of ML255440.1, forward strand.
GTTGCTGGGGAATTAACGGTATTATCAATTGTAGTTGGAGGAAAATACAAAATTCTTAAGTGTTGTCAATTTTTTTTGATTTCATTCATATATTGAATTTCTAACGTTTGTTGAATCAGTTGTACATGTGCATGCCTAGAAACTCATCGAGAAATGGTGAAGTATTGGATGCCTTACCAGACCCCGAAAAAGTTTTCAAGGCCTTGAAAAGGGCCAACCGAAAAAGCGAGCAACAACCACTCATTGAACACATTGAAACAGACATGACAGATCTAAATGACAGGAACACCAATAATAATGGGTAAGATGTGGTTGACCCAGCCGGACACATTGCGGCGCCTGGGGTGCCCATTGTACCTGAGGCACCTTTATATGACTGGGCATAACCCACATCGGAGAATTTGGCCTCCGCGATCATGGTCCAACAGAAAGAAGCTGAGTCCTTTCAAATCACGAATATTATGCTGCACTTGTTCTAGAATAAGGGGCTATTTTCGGGGTCATACATTGAGGATCCCTAGTAGCATTTGAAGAACTTCCTGTCAATCTGCAAGACACAGAGGCGACCAAACGTCACTCCGGAGGCAATAAGACTGTTGTTGTTTCCGTTCTCAGTGACAGGAGTAGCCCAGACTTAGCTCAACTCACTCCCTATCAATTCTATTACTACATGGGAGGAGTTGGTCAAGAAGTTCTTTAATAAATTCAATCTACCAAACAAGACATCGCAACAAATTGATGAGATCTTGAGCTTCAGGCAGAAGCCTATGGAGACACTGCAGGATACATGGGAACGGTTTAAAGGGATTCTGGTAGTTTGTCCTCACCATGGTATTCCAGAACAGATGTTGGGGCAGCGATTTTATATGGGTCTAGATGATGGTGTGAAAGCTAATGTTGATGCTTCAGCTGGTGGAGCATTCATAAGGAAAACATGGAGAGAGAGCCAGACTTTACTTGATAAAATGGCACAAAATTCAGGGTGGACAACCAGGGGTGCACCTATTACCACAGTGGTTCACTCAGTGCCATTAGATCTTTCCAACATTATTGCTGAAAACATGGCAACTTTGATGACACAGATGAGCATACTTACAAAGAAGGTAGAGGAGTCGGGGCAAAAGCAACAAGTTCATATTGTGGATACTACCAATGGGGGCTTATGCACATCTTGCATTAGTCAACCAATTGTTAATCAGTGGAATGCAGATTGCGATCATCCTCACTACCCGGAGAATATAAATTATGTGTCAAACTATGGAGGACAGAGACAGGGTGGACAGATTTGTGGTCAGCAGGCTCAGCCGTACAGACCACCTCATTAGCAACATAACAGTGGAAATATGGGTTCCATGAGACCTCATGGTAATGTGGCGCCCTACCAAAGGCCACAAGGGTTTAATAATCAAAATCAGCAACAGGCGTATCACCCCCCTCAGCAACAACATGAGGGGATACAAGAAGATGGGTTTTCTAGACTTGAAGCGATGATGCAACATGTGATTGGGTCAATTGCCAAAATCAGTGAGAGAGTAGATGCACACGAATCAGCTATCAAACATATTGAAGTGCATATGGGCCAGATCTCAATGTCCTTGAATAATCGGCCTCTTCGGACTTTGCCTGCAGACACTTAGGTAAATCCTAAGGACCAGGGCGCAAAGCAGCTGATGGCAGTGAGTCTCCGCAATGGCAGAGACTTAGACTTGGAACACGAGATAGCTCGTGAAAGCAGGCAGTCCGAGACACTGATACCAGTGCCGATTGAACTTGATGATTCAACAAACTTGACAAAGGTGACAGTGCAACCTGCTGAAGGAGAACCCAATGCACAGAGTGAGGCTGAAAAAAAGTGGAGATAGCTTAGGAGCCGGTAGTTGAGGTGGTGGCTGAGAAAGAAAAGTCCCAAATCACTAGGAAAAAGAGACTGCCAGCTCCATTCTCTTAGAGGCTGGCCAAATACCAAAAGGATGAGCAATACAAAAAGTTCTTGGATATGCTGAAACAGATACAGGTAAACATTCCTCTAATTCATGCTCTAAATGAGATGCCTGACTATGAGAAGATGATGAAGGACTTGATGTCTCGAAAATTTGATTTCCAAGACTTGGAAACTGTGACTCTTACTCAGACTTGGAGTGCTGTAGTGACACGACCAATTGCAGAGAAACTGTCTGATCCAGGGAGCTTTACAATTCCCTGCACCATTAGCAATTTTGCTTTTGCCAAAGCACTGTGTGATTTAGGGGCCAGTATTAATCTCATGCCCCTGTCCATTTATAAGAGACTGGGGATTGGTAGAGCCAGACCAACATCTATGTTATTGCAGCTGCCTAACAGGACGGTGAAGAGACCGTCAGGTATTCTGGATGATGTTTTAGTGCAAGTGGGGAAGTTTGTGTTCCCTGCTAATTTTGTGATACTGGATTGTAGAGTGGATGAAGAGATTCCCATAATTTTTGGAAGGCCATTCTTGGCCACAGACAGAGCCCTCATTGATTGTGAAACTGGGGAGCTCAAGATTAGGCTAAACGATGAAGAAATCACATTCAATGTGCAGAAATCCATGAGGAGACCGAGTGAATTTGCCAATTGTTCTCTCATTGATGCTGTGGATGTGATAGTGGAGAAAGATGATGCGTCCTTAACTATTGAGGACCCCCTTGTTGCATGTTTGATGAATTTGGAGGAGGTAAATATGGAAAAATTGGCAGAATGGGTGTTAGCACTTGAAGGAAAAGGGGTCTGGCCGAGGGCTCTCGAGTTTGAGCCATTACACTTAGATAAAAGAGAGATCCCACCAGCCAAACCATCTGTGGAAGAGCCACCCAATCTGGAGTTGAAACCACTGCCAGCCCATCTCAGGTACGCGTTTCTTGGACCTAACTCTACTTTACCTGTTATTATCTCATCAAGTTTGTTAGATATGCAGGCAAATCAACTATTACATGTACTCACTGAGTGCAAGACTGCCATTGGGTGGACCATGGCAGACATCAAAGGGATCATCCCGGCATACTGTATGCACAAGATTCTCCTGCAAGATGGACACAAACCTTCCAGGGAACACCAAAGGCGGCTGAATCCAAACATGAAGGAAGTGGTGAAGAAAGAAATTATCAAGTGGTTAGATGCGGGAATCATTTTCTCCATCTTTGAAAGCAACTGGTTAGCCCATTACAATGTGTTCCAAAAAAGGGTGGCATGCCGGTTGTGAATAATGACAACAATGAGCTGATATCGACAAGAACCGTCACTGGCTGGAGAATTTGCATGGATTACAGAAAGCTAAATCTTCCCACCCAGAAATATCACTTCCCACTTCCCTTCATTGATCAAATGCTCGACAAGCTGGCAGGGAGGTCTCACTTTTGTTTCTTGGATGGGTACTCGGGGTACAACCAAATTTCTATTGCCCCAGAAGACAGGGAAAATACCTCATTTACATGTCCCTATGGGATATTTGCCTATAGAAGGATGCCATTCGGCCTCTGCAATGCACCCGCCACATTTCAAAGGTGCATGATGGCCATATTCACAGACATGGTTGAAGATACCATGGAAGTATTCATGGATGATTTCTCAGTGGTGGGAAATTCATTTGATGAGTTCCTAGCAAGTCTAAACTGTGTGCTAAAGAGGTGCATTGAGACGAATTTTGTGCTTAATTGGGAGAAGTGCCATTTCATGGAGTTAGAAGGGATCGTCTTAGGTCATTTGGTGTCGAGAAAAAGAATTGAGGTGGACCACGCTAAAGTAGATGTGATTGAAAAGTTTCCACAACCCACATCGGTCAAAGCTATACGTAGCTTCCTTGGGCATGCGGGGTTCTACCGGCGATTCATCAAAGATTTCTCCAAAATAGCCAACCCTCTCTGTAAGTTGCTTGAATAAGATAACCCCTTTGTTTTTTCTAATGATGCAGAGTGGCTTTTGAGGAGCTGAAAAAGCGGCTAGTCACGACCCCGATAATTGTTGCCCCCAACTTGGAGCAACCATTTGAGCTCATGTGCGATGCCAGTGACTACGCACTTGGAGCCGTGTTAGGAAAGCAAAAGGATAAGGTAATGAACCCAATCTACTACGCAAGTAGGACATTGAGTGAAGCTCAACTGAACTACACGATGACCGAGAAAGAGATGTTGGCGGTAGTGTTCGCCTTTGACAAGTTCAGATCATACTTGATCGGGTCGAAGGTGATTGGGTACACTGATCATGCAGCCATCAGATATCTGATTGAGAAGAAAGAATCCAAGCCGCGCCTAATTCGTTGGGTGCTGCTACTGCAAGAATTCGATTAAGAGATTCGTGACTGCAAGGGCACGGAGAACCAAGTCGCTGACAACCTGTCGCGACTTGAAGGTGCTGAGAATGCAGTGGAAGCAGAGGATATTCTGGAAACCTTTCCAGACGAGCAGCTACTCGCCACAAGCATGGAGGATGTGCCATGGTATGCAGACATCGCAAACTACCTGGCAAGTGGTATTTAGCCTTATGAACTCTCATCTGTTCAAAAGACAAGATTTTATCGTGACTGCCGAAATTATTATTGGGATGAACCTCACTTGTTTAGAATTTGTATTGATAACGTGATCCGGAGGTGTGTCCCCGAGATAGAGCAATTTTCTATTTTTCAGGCTTGTCACGCTTCAACATATGGAGGACATTTTGGAGGAGTTCAAACAACAGCTAAGGTTCTAGAGGGCGGATTCTACTGGCCAACTGTGTTCAAATATGCTCACCAATGGGTGAAGGGATGTAATGAGTGTCAAAGGACGGGTAATATATCCCGTCGTCATGAGATGCCCATAACCCGATACAAAAAGTGGAGGTGTTTGATGATTGGGGGATTTACTTCATGCGTCCCTTTGTCAGCTCCTATGGCAATAAGTACATACTTGTTGCTGTAGATTATGTGTCCAAAATGGTGGAAGCTGCAGAACTCCCCACCAATGATGCAAGAGTGGTGGTTGGGTTCTTGAAGAAAAATATATTCACCCGTTTTGGGATACCAAGGGCCATTATCAGTGACAGAGGCACACACTTCTGCAATCGTGTCTTCGACAAGCTGCTAGCTAAATATGACGTGCGCCATAAGGTGGCAACCCCTTATCACCCTCAGACGAGCGGGCAGATTGAGATAACAAACCGAGAAATCAAGAGTGTGTTAACAAAAACAGTGAACGCCACAAGAACTGATTGGGAGAAAAATCTTGATGACGCACTCTGGGCCTATAGAACTGCATTCAAAACGCCAATTGGTATGTCTCCGTACAAGTTGGTTTTTGGAAAGGCCTGTCACCTGCCAGTAGAACTAGAACATCGAGCTTGGTGGGCACTGAAACAATTGAACCTGGATCTTGATGCTGCGGGTACAAATCTAGTCACTTAGCTGCATGAGTTGGAAGAATTCAGGTATCAAGCATTTGAAAGCTCGAGGATGTATAAAGAAATATTAAAGAGGTTACATGATAAAAACATTGTTGACCGCAACTTCAAACCCAGAGATAAAGTATTGCTCTATAATTCAAGATTGAGATTATTTCCGTGTAAGCTCAAGTCCCGATGGTCTGCACCATTTTGAGTGGTCAAAGTGTTTCCCTGTGGTGCTGTAGAAATTGCTACTGAAGATGGGTCCAACGCCTTCAAGGTTAATGGAGAGAGATTAAAACTGTATGTGGGGATGAATGAAACCAAAGAGTTGTCTGTGGTGCATCTTTTTGAACCTCAGAGGTTGAGCGAACCTTAAATGTGCTCATTCTGCGTCGTGCCGCGACGTTAAATCAGGCGCTTCATGGGAGGCAACCCATTGATTGTTGTATTCATCGTGCCGCGACGTTGTGTATGTTGTGGGTGATGTGCATGCGACTAACCCATTATTGAGTGTGCGGGACAAGCTTGGAGATGTGTGGAGCAAAGATGAGGCCATAACACAACTATGGTAAGGTAAATGTGTGAGGAAAACAAAGCAAAAGTCGAGCCTCAGTCACCGCGACCGCGGAAAAACACCAATTTTGTGAATCACCATCACTGCGACCGCGACCGGATCGCGGAAAAAATAGGTACTCTCTGAATCTCACCGCGGCGCGACCGCGGCAAAGTGCATACTTTCTGAACTTCCCTTCTCGCCTCGTCCGCGACCACGGTCGACCGCTGCGAGTCGTCTGCCCGCCCAGGTAAGTGTTCTTTTGAAATTTTGTTTCTTTTTTTTCTTATTTTTTTATTTTTTTTAACTTTTCCCCCACTTAACGACTTACCCCACCTCCCCCACTTTCCCCAAACCACTAACCTAAAACCCTAATTTCTCTCCTCCCCTTCTTACTCTTCACATAACCCACGCCTCCCCCCCATTGTTTTTCCCCCAATTTCCCAAAAACTCACATCTCATCTCTCTCTCTAATCTCCATCTTCTACATCTACTGCAATCCTCCTCTTCCTTGATCAAGTAAGTCTCTCATCTCTTCTTCTCTTTTTTTATTTTTCTTGTTTCTCTATTTACTTGTAGTTCATTGTTGTATTGTAGATGTAATGGTGATACTCTACTATATTTAGGCTAGATTGTTGGGTGTCCTTTCTCTAGGGAAGTAATTTAGGATGCCTTGGTGAACAATTTCCTATGGGTGGGGGGATTCCATATTGTTGGAGTGACATTGGTACTTGTTTGTTGTTGAAATTGGGGAGGATTTGTTCGATATAGGGCTAATATATGCTTGTCACGAATTATGCGCACCTTGTGTTCGTGAAATTTCCCCATTGAGTGAATATTTGGTATTGTGACCATCGTGGTGGTGAAGTCAGAGTAATCACCCGATAGGCTCACAAATTGATCACTCTCTGACAATAAACCTTGTTTTCACAGGCACCATGTCTTAGTCAAGGAAAAGAAGAACCCAGGCCAGCACTAGCCAGTTTTACTCCACCTGGTTTGTTTCAAAAGAGGCTGAAGATAGATTTGAGGCAAACGCGGCCAGGAAAAAGGTCCACGAAATTTCAATTGACAGGGCAACATTGCAGCATGAATGCCCGGAGATGTTCACTGAAATAAGGAGACGCCAGTTAGAGGTCTTCTTTGATGAACCTGAGGAGACTAATATTTTGATGGTTTGGGAATTCTATGCTAATTGCCCGGAACATGAGAACCGGGTGGTCACAGTACGGAAAACAAAGGTGAATGCCTCACTGGAGACCATACGACGGGCATACCGGCTTCCATCCTTCTCTGGGGATATTGATCACTACCAACTCCATCAGCAACCACCGGTCAATTGGACCATGCTTGTGCGGACAATCTGTGCGGGAGGGGTGCCCACATGGGTGAAACATGGCATCACACTCAACTCCAATTCTTTCACTTGGGAGGCCAAATGATGGTTCACCATCATCTGTAGCCGCCTGTTGCCCTCTAGAAACACCACTGATGTCAATACCACTCGTGTAGTGATGGTTTGGTGTTTTGTCAAACGGATTGACTTTGATGTTGCCCAGGTGATCCATGATGAAATGTTCCTCCGATCGCCTGAGATAGTGAAAGGGTTCTACTTCCCTTCACTAGTCACCAGGCTGTGCCGAATAACCAAGGTCCTTGAGAATCGCCTCCTTGATGGAAAACTGGCGAAGAAGGCCCAGTTCAAAGCTAGCAAAATATCAGTCGGCAAAGAGCATCCGGTACCTCTCGCTGTAGATGACGAGGATGAAATTATACCTGATGCTACACCACCTAGGCAATCCCATGATGAAGCGGGTCCCTCTCAACCTCGGCGCAGCACCCGGTTTTCTACCTTGGAGGACGATGTGGTTGGCCTTCGCACCTCGGTGGACAACCTCAATGGCAGAATGGATGCTATGGCCACCCAAAATGCCAAGTCCGTAAAGCGGATAATGGCCTGGTTTCGTGCTTTAGGGCGCGCCTGTCACCTCGACCCGGACACCGTCTCTGATGACGAATGAACACCAGGGAAGTCTCCTTATCTCACTGTGCTTTATTTTTGTTGACATGGGGACATGCCAATTTTTTAAGTGTGGGGTGGGGGATATTTTTGTTGTTGTATATGTTTGATAGTTTTAGTTTTGTTGGTTGTTGATAATTGAATTTGTTTCTATGTGACTAATATCGACTTGGCCCGAAGACGGACACCTTTCGACGTGTCTCTTGTGGGTATCGAGTCGAGCATTAAAAAAAGAATTTGGACTCTTCCCGACAATGGACCTGTTCTTGAGGGAAGTTAGTCCAAAGAAAACACCAAAATAAATTTTTTTTTTTATTTTAGGTAGTGTAGTATCTCCCCCTTGTTTTTTTATTTTGACCACGGTTCTTTTCCAAGGGTTTAGCTTGAATCGGGTATAGTTAGTTTTCTTTTTATTTTTTTTAGTTGTTAGGTTTCTTTTGAGCAAGGAGCTGAATGGCAAAAATGCATCCCTTAGTGTGTTACACCCGAACACCAAAGACCCTAGGGTGTGACGCTTAGGCTCATTTGTTGACTCTTGTAGATGCCTTAATTTTGCATGTTGTAACTAACTTGAATGCTCAGTGGAGTGTTTTGATGAACCAATCTGGAGTGAATCATATGCCATGTGTGTGTAAGGTATTTGCATTGTACTCTATGTCCACATTTTATACCTAGAACTTGCCATGTGTGTGTGCAAAGCGAAATAGTAGTTTGTTCAGTCTTAGAAGTGATATAGGCATTTCTTTGTTAAGCCAGACATAAATATGTATCCACCTACTTGCAATTCACCATAGTAAACCCCTTTGAGCCTATAAGCCTATTTTGTTGGCAACCACATTACAAACCGTACCCAATTGTTTGAATAGCCTGCCTGTTTGAACCTTATACCTCTTATAAGCACTTGAATTGTAGATAACATGTAAAAGTCTAAGTGTGGGGTGGTGGTCTATTTTTTGAGTGGAATCAACGAAATAGAAAGAATGATGCGAACATAAAAGAATGAACACCACTGGAAAAAAAAGAAGAGAAAAAAAAAATAGGAAGGAGGAAGGACAATGAATAAATACAGTCCTTGATGGGTGGTGAGTTGAAGAAAAAAAGTGCACCTAATGAAATTTTGGGGTAATCTAAAGAGAGTGGTGGAAATTCTGGCCAAACATAAGAATGGGATGAAAGCTACAATAGTTGTATTAAAAGTGCTTAGGGAGGTTAGTCATTATATCTAAATATATCCTACCCGTCCCTTAGCCTACACTACAACCAAATTAACATTGATCTTATACTGAATGGACTCGATTAGTAGAGTATTACTCTACGGGAAAGCTTATGGCGTATCTTTGTGGCATATGAATATTCTTTCCGAGAGTGAGTGAATTCTTCCTACTTTAAGTTCCTACTTGTTCTTAATATTACTCTTGTGGAACTACTCTCGATTGTGTGATGTGACGGCATGTGATTCATGGCAAAAAGGTAAGTCTTGACCTCTGTGTAGAGTACTTTGAGGAAGTAAGAATACGTCATGGTATGTGAGAGTCGCCGCTTGAGGCATATATGTTACACGGCTAGGTACAATGCTTGTAAAATGTTCATGGTGTGACACTATAGGGGAATGCTTGAGAAGATTAGGCCTGTAAAATGTGGTTTTCTGCTCGAGGACGAGCAACGATTTAAGTGTGGGGTGTTGATAGTAGGTGAATTAAACTATATTTCCATCCTTAATGAACCATACTTTAGTGTGTTTTAAGTGCAAATAATGATAACAAAATGCTCTAATTAGTGTTTTTATGCTTTGCAAGATATAAGACATGATGGGAGATACTTTGGAGCATTTTGGAGTCAATTAAGTGAGTTTTAGGCCAATCGAGAAGAACCCGTGAGAAAAGAACAAGAAAAAAGGCGAAGATTGCTGGAAGGGAGCCCACCGCGACCGCGGTCGACCACGGCTAGAGCGCGGTGGGCAATGCAGCAGATTTAGAACGTGAGTCTTTCACCGCGATTGCGCCGCGTTCCTGTCGCAGCCACGGGCGACTGCTGGAAGTCCAGAAAACTGAAGGACTAAAATGCAAAAAACGAGATTTCTTAGCCTAAACCTATTTAAACATTATAAACCCACCCAAGAGACTATCAAGCTTGTTTTTAGACTCAAATAAAAGGCAAGAACAATTGTCAGAAGACAAGCAACAATTAGAGTTTTTCTATTCTCTTTATTTTACAGTTATTTTGAGAATTATGATTTCTTTTGAGTTTTTATTGTGTTTGAGTACGAGTAGCTAACTTATTTAATCTAAGGTTTTGGTGGAACCCGTTGAGGATGAACCTATTGTTATCTTAATATAGTTTTGCTTGGTTTTCAATCTCTATTTGTTCAACTACGTTATTGTTGTAGTTGATTGAAGGGTCCTCAATTAGCAGTTCCTATTTAGTGTGTATCTACTCGAGAGAGAGTGCATATTTAGGTAATTGTTGAACAACACCACTCCCGGAGTATAGGAGAGATCCATAAACAAGGGTTTAAAGGTTGGATTAGAGATAACGATACCTTGGGTGCAATCAAAAGTGAACTGTAATGCAATTTAGCTAGCGTAACTTGAGAGAGTGCGTCTAGTAGATTATCATAATTACTTGAGAGAGATTTATGATAGCCTGAGTGTTCATGATTTATAGAGATAACTAAACCAAAACAATAGGAAATATACAAGAAGGGATTTCATCAACGGGGGAAACCATAACCTTAGACCTTTATCGTATCTGCTTACATCTAAACATTAGTTGTCTTTTAGTTTGTTTAATTTCTTCAGTTGTAGTAGTAAAAACACCAAAAAGTGATATTCATAACCTTTGGGGAAATTGATTATTGAGAATCTAGTAGTCTAACAGCAACATTTGATACGTTAGTTCCCCGTGTGATTCGACTCTGGGCAGTATACTCAGAATATATTTGCAACACTTGCTTAGTCTTTCATTAGACATAGTTGAGCGTGATCACTTACCGTTTTCAGCCGTGTAAGACAAGGGTTAGTTTGATGTGGCGGTGATTAGCATTCCACGAATTATACCCGATATCAATTTTATAGGTTCATCCATATGTGTAATTTTAATTGAAAAAGAATTCTACCACTGGATAATTTACAATTTCATCCTTAAATTAAATGAATATTTAAGGGAAATAAAGTCGATCAATGTTACGAGAATATTTTAGTCGTTCAACATTTAGCTTTAAATATTCGTGTTTTTATAATAATATAGATAAGAAAAATTTAAAGAGAGTTAAATGGCACGAGAAACAAGATGAAGTAGTTTCTTATATTCAGAGAGATATCAAGTCATCATTTTTATGATCCAAATATATATATATATATAT